>BSBK01013576.1:137500-306223 GCA_027943335.1 Chamaecyparis obtusa | reverse complement strand
TTGTAGATCAGAGCAGAAGGTGAATGAACAAAGAAGCTAGTGAATATCGTAATATTGTGGAACAGATTCAGAATTGAGCTATTGAGTACTCTATTGGTTAGTATGATGGATAGATACTATGAGGTAATTTGAATTTATGAGCACATAGAGTCTGAATAACATTTGTTGATGCACATTTGACAAACATTTGTTTTTCTGAATAAAAATTAATAGAATTGTATAACTCTCTTAACCGAGTAGACCTTAATAGATTCTATGTATAAATCCTTTAACCAGATACAATTCTTAGATTAGAGTTATGAATATCTTAATAGAGTAGACCTTTAGAACTCTTAATTGGGTTAATACCTTTAACAAGGTAAGAAATTAGAAATAGCTAAGAATTGTAACTCTAACCGAGAAACTTTATTCCTACAGTAGTGAAGTGGTGTGAGTGTCATCCCTGACATATTTTTTATCCTCTAACAAGGATTTCTGTGATATCAAATTATTATGTTATGTGTTGTTGATTATCATATGTTTTATGTGATGAATGAAAACATGATAAGTAATTAGTAAATGAATGTAAAGGAAGTTCATAAAAGTTTAAAAGTATTTTTTAGTACTGATTCACCCCTCCCCTCTCAGTACTTACCATTCCACACTTGAATCCAACAATTGGTATTAGAGCTCAGTCTCTTATTAAGGAGTTTAATCACTTGAGAGGAAAGATCTGTAAATATGGAAAGCTACAAGTACAAAAGAATAATTGATAGAATGGAAATAGAGTTGAAGATGGATAATGAGAAAATTGAAGAGTTAAGCAGAAAGTTAAAACATTCAATCAACAAAAGGAAATAAATAGCACTACAATTGAAAGATACTCAAGATCAAGTTAAGGAACTTGAAGACCAATTTGAGGGAAGAATTTCTAATGAATCTGATGCATTTATATTAGAACTATCTAAAAAGAATAAGGATCTAGCTGATGAGGTCAAAACACTGAAAAGAGAACAAGAAGCACAGTCAGTAAGGATGTGTGAGATCATCGAATAAAAGGGAAAAGCTAAGGATGAAAAAAGAATTGCAAAAGAAGAAAGAAGATAAATGAATACTAGACTTGATGAGAAAGATAGGGAAATCATGAGGTTGACACAAATACACTACAACTTGACAAATCAACTTGTTATGGAAAATCATGACGTTGCTAGGAAAGTTGGTGAGATTATAGAATTGCAATTTGAGAATGAATGTTTGAAGAATGATCTCAAAGCCGAGAGAGATGCTAATGAAATCATGAAAATAAATGAAGAAGCATGGAAGATTTTGGATGAACAACTAAAAAATAAAAGGAAACCTAATGACACCTTTGGACTCAGTCTCAATGAAAATAATACTATTGAGAAGGGCGAGTCCTCCAAACAAGAAACCAATTGAGACAAAGCTTCTACCCCACCAAAGCCCAATAATCCTATATATTATCATTGTGGGAAACTAGCACATACAACTAACATCTGTAGAAGAGAGGCAATCCACAAAATTCTTCCAAATTTAAAGGTTATTGTTATAATTTCAATAAGTATGGACATAAGGCATTTGAGTGTAGATCAAGAGTTGTGAACACTCCAAAGAAACTAGGACTTGATGGTTACTATAACAACTATAAGAAATATGGTCACAAAGCTGAAGAGTGCAGATCACAAAAGAAAAATGAGAAATGGGTTCCTAATCGACAAAATGTTGACAAAAACCAAAAAGGACCTACAATACCATGGTATTATAATACAAGGATTACTTGTACTACATGTGGAAGATTCAATCACATAGCTACAATTTTCTTCAGGATGCATGGACTAAATAATAGGAAGTCATGGAGAAACACTTGTTGGAAACTATAATTGAAACAATTGTTATATTGTCATTGATGTCAAACCTTAACTGGTAAGACAATTTCTATCTAGGATAGTACCATATCTTTTGATTGATGAAGAGGATTTGAAAAGAGGAGATAACAAGAGGACCTAAGGAAAGGTTGAGTTATGTGATACTTCAATGGGTACTTGATTAGTTGGTACATTGACAAGGTAATGTGTTGTTTATCTAAGTAAAAGGAAAGACTGGAATTGTAGGCTTAACTGAGAAAAAGTGAAGAAATCTAGTTTAAGCCGAGTGATGTTAGTGTCGACTGAGTGCCACTATATGCTGAGTAAATCTAGTGTTGACTGAAAATAAGTAATTATCGAGCTTCGGGAAATTACCAAGTAAAGAAAGTGTTTGTTGAGGAAGACAGTTTGTAGTGATGACCGAGATACACAGTGATGACTGAGAATATGAATATAGTATTGACCGAGTGTCATTAATTTACATTTGGAGAAAGAATTGAGAATCTCAGTCGACATAGTTGAATTCTTGGGATATGTAAAACATGTTGACATTATTAATGAATTGTATGGAGCATTTAATGCATGGTAAATCATTTTCTTATGGATTCAAAGAGAAGTTTGGAGATGTATCTAGAAGGAAAAGATGGAGAACATAGTGATGGAAGGATTCGATGAATTTGACCTAAACCTAAGATCTAAGGAGGAGATTAAGTGGAAAAAGATTGATCTACCTGATCAAAGAGGCATAAAGGAAAATTTAATTGTGAGGTTACAAATAGAGAGGAGGAGAGGCTGATGTTATTGATTGATAAGTCTAAGTAGAAGGATGAAGGTGAAATTATGAAGGAGGTAAACAAAGTTGTGATTGCTTGAAGCAAATTTCGATCAGATCAGAGATGGAGATGAAATAAAGGTCAATTAGTAAATTAGCTTATATATGTGAAGTGGATCTGTATTTGCAAAGTGAGTTGTATTTTTTTCAGATCAGGAACTACTGTTACTTTCTAACCATTGTATCAGTCTAAATTGTTTAACCAAGGTTGACCTAACAGTCATTTTATAAATCCTTTAATCAAGGTGACATTCTAATGGAATGTTCTTAAATCCTCTAACCAAGACACTTTTAACAGAGTGTTTTAAATCCTTTAACAGGGTTAGACCTGATGTAGTATGTATGTAAACCTTTAACAGGGTTGGCTTTTCACAGAGCTCACTTTAGAAGAGTGAAAATCAGTAGCATGTTACAAAGTGGTTTTCCCAAATTGGGTTTCCACTATAAATCCTGGTGTTATACTTGTGTGAATAATTTTGATGTGGATGTTGTTGAAAGCTTTATGAGTATCAATAACTTTCTCAGAGTAACCCAGTATTTTCAACAAACTCAAGGAACAAATATTGAGCCCAGCACCCCCATCAATCAACACATGCCTGACACGGGTCTTGTGAATCATGACTTTGATATGAAGGGCAAGATTATGCGGATGGCTCAAGGCTTTGTCATCTTCTTCTGAGAATGTGAGGTAGTGAGGGTTGGCAAGGTGGTTAACCATGTTTTGGAATTGGTCAACATCTATGTTGTTAGGAACATTGGCTGCACGCAAAGCATCCTCAAGAACACGCTTATGTCATGGAGACAATTCCAAGAGTTCAAAGATTGAGATTTGAGCTAGTGTTCTTTGTAACTGGTCAAAAAGATTGTAGCTCATTTCAGGATTGACTGCTAACTTGGTGGTGACATTCTTTGATGTCACTTGCTTGGGTTTGCTAGACTAGTTGGAACTAGGACCTCTAATAACCACAGGACCTTGAATTTGGCTTTTGGTGATAGCATTAAGAGCTTGGGATGACCTTTGAGAGTGAGGACCCCTAAGCACCACCATAGGTTCTTCATCAAATATAGGAGAAGAGCCCACATCATGACTATAACAATCTTTGTTTCGCATTATGTTGACATTTTCCTCAACAATCTTAAGCATATTAACCACATTTTTTGCACCTGCGTAGGTATAGTTGATTACAACTTTTCCATTCTTGGGTTGAGAGGTTTCTCCCTTTTCATATTTGGGCAAAGGATCCTTGAATTCCTTGTGGTCTACATTGGTATTCAACCCATCAATTTGAAGTTTACCACTTTCAATAAGATCTTGAATGAGGTGTTTAAGTTTCTAGCAATGTTCGATGTCATGTCCAATGCCATTATGGAATTTGTAGAAGGCTTTTTCATTCCACCAATGTGTCTTAACATCTGGTATGTGGAAATTTGTTGGATCTTGTGGTTGTGCAAGATTATTGGCAATGAGCATCTTGAAAACATCCTCATAGGAGTCACCCAATTTAGTAAATTGTCGCAACTTTTTCTTGGGCTTTTCTTGATAATTGGGTTTATGCTCTTGTTGGTTGGAGGATGTGTTGAGCTTCATAGCTTGGACTGCACTAGATAAATGGAGGAATCCTTGATCCTTGGGTTGGGAAGAGTCCAGAACTCCATTGTTGACTACTTTCTTATTCTTGTTCCAGTGCGAGTGTTTGCCTTTGTCCTTATTAGCATTGTTAGGATTTTGACCGTTGTTGTTATTGCTATGTTTGGTCAAAATGCCTTGTTCCTTTAAGACATCCTCAATTTGACATGTGGTCTCAACCATAGCATCAAAGGAATCAAAGACCATCTTTCAAACCTCATAACGCATTTCAGGCACCAAATTACTAACAATGATGTCAATCCTTTCATGCTCAAGAATAGTCCTAGAATAGCTGGAGCACAATCATCTCCACCTTTACAAGAAGGTAACAAAGGATTCCCCTTGGTTCTATTTCAAATTGCATAAGTCTAACATGGTGACTGATCTTGACAAGTTGTATGCAAAATGTTGAACAAATCTGTGGACAAGTTCTTTGAAAGTTTTGATGGGAGGGGTTATGTTGGTAAACCACTCCATGGCTTGGCCCTTGAGGCTCCTTGGAAATAATCTCATAAGGTAAGAGTCATCTTGGTGGAACTCAAAACTCATGGTGTAAAACTGATGCACATGATCATGTGGGTCACCATTGCCATCATACTTATCGTATTGGGGAATTTCAACTTTTGTAGGAAAATCTGTCATAGTCACACTTTTGTCGAAAGGATTGGGACAAATAGAATCGAGTGAAAAGGAACTTTTAGGTGCCAACACCTTTTCCATCATTCATTTGAGTTGCTTGATTTCTTCTTCTTGAGAGGGTCCTTGTTTCTTGATTCTCCTATCCACATCAAAGTTGTAAGGGACTCTAGCACCCTTGTTAATCAAGCTCTCTAGGAACCTATCTTTGTTTTGATCAAGGTAATTCTCCACATATTGTTGGAATAGTGGCTCTTGTTGCATTATCATAAAATCTTGATCATCAAAACTTGCACTACTTCCTCCATGTTGAGAGCCATGATGAGCTCATTGGGAGGGTTGTCTTGAGTTCCTAGGAGGTGTTCGTCTCCTATGTTGTGAAATCCTTCTTCCTCTAGGACTAGGAGATCTTGAAGGGGTCCTTGACCGCCTTCTACTTCTTGGGGTTCTTGAGGGAGTAGAGGGTGGAGAGTTATTTCCACTGTTGGTACCCCTTTTGTTAAATTGGTCATTGAGTTGTTGGGCTAAAAGCCTATCTTGTTCCTCTTGGAATGCTTTTCTTCTCAACTCTATCAAGGCTTGTTGCTCTTCTTCTAGGTGTCTAAACCTTTCTTCTTTAGTGGCTTGTTCATCCAAAAAATCTTTCTTTTCGCGCTCAATTCTTTTAAGCCTTTCATTTGCATATCTTGAGGTTGTTTTGAGTGGAGATTTGTACTGTGAGTGTTTGAACAAGTCGTTATTGAATGCAACATTCACATGAGCATCACCAGATTCATTTTTTTGGTCTTCATGTTGTGACCGTGCATCTTGGTGAGCTTGCCCATAATGTCTTTCAGCTCTTTGATGGGCATCTAGATATCTTGAGTTAATAGGGGGTGATTCAGGTTGGTTGTCATCACCAAATAACATGTTATCCCTATGTCTTTGGAAAATATCATCAAGAGTGTTATCCATTGCTTCTCTTTGTCTCCTAGTCAAAGTGTAGCTCATGTCCATATTTGATTGAGAGGATGGTAAAGAGGTACTCAACTCGCTAGGATTTCTCTTTGGGTCAAACCAAGCCTCAGAATTGCTCCTAGGTGATTGATCAAAGATGGGTTTCTTCCCCTTTCACTTTTGACGAGTTTGGACTAAGGGTAATTATTCAAAGACAAATTGAAGTCATTTTCCTTGACTAACTTGGTACCTTGTTGTAACCAACATGAAAGAAAAAGACCCTTGGTGATAAGAAGACCTTATGAAACATCAATACCAAACAAGGATAGTGAAAGTGTTCAATTGTCCAAAAAGAGATGGTAAGATAGAAAGCTACAATAGGTGCAAACCAACACTACCAAAGAGGTGTATAATAAAAGGATGAGTATCCTAACACATATGGACTAGGAGGATGGATTTGCAAAATATATAATTGAAATTGAATTTTGATGGTAGTGAATTGGACAAAAGAGTATTGAAACTCTCCAAGCGTGTTACCAAAGAATCTAAAGGTGTAATTTTTCAACAAGGATAATTCTGAACTTATCGATGCCAAGCAAGACCACTTTGTAAAGTCAGAGAACACTAATTCAAGGGGTCTAAAATCAGGAATCCAAGGTACAAATAGGTTTCTAGCAGTAGAGTAGGTCACCTACTAAAATCTGGTCGACTAAGGAAAGATTGAAAATTGCATAAACTAGATAGGCAGCAAAAAGACTTTGTGCAACAGTTTCCAGGTTAACAGTGCGATAATTTCTGAGTAGGCGATATTTTTCAGTAAGCAAGGCGACAATTTCCAAGCACCCTGTGTGATACTTTCCAGGCAAGCAGTGTGATAGTCTTCCAGTGATGAACTATCACATGATAATTCTTAGTACAGTGTGTGATACTATTTCAGGATTATATGACTCTTGACCAGCGAGTGATAAAAAATCTCAGTTTTAAGGGCAGTTTGTTCAAAATTTTAGTTTGAAGGTTGGATTTTTTGATTTCAAGCACAGTACTAATAGTAATTAGACAAGTTTGCAAATAGTAGGTGATCAAACATGTCATAAAACACTCCTACAAGGGCAAAAGAAACCTTGCCAAGACAAGCAATTGTGATATCAAAGCAATAACATCCTATTAATTCTATCGTGATGTTTGATTTTTGAGAACGTTTACATGGGTAGATCGTAGTGAGAACACTTCAAGCACTTACTAGCCTAAAAAGACAATGGCTCAATACTTAACAACTTGGCCCACACTTGATGTCCCATTGCCTCACACAAAGTGGTTACCCACAATAGATATTGGCTTTGTCATGGAAGTGCCAATGACACAACCAAAGGAACATAGATGGTGAGTAATCTTGGGGTGATCTAGGTTATTCCACTTGGATCAATCCTTGCACCAAGAAGCTAAGTGGCAAAATAGGGTGGCTTCTATCTATGGTTCTTAATAAGGGCTTCCATTCGTAATTCCCCTCTTGCTCCCCAAAGGGACTCCTTACCTTGTGGCAAGTAACAGACCTCGTGGCCACAAGAGTACCTTAAGCATTCTTTCTCAACACTTTCCTAATGGTCACAATCCCACAAGTACTCACATTAAGTGAAGACAACTACTACATCTACCAAAGTTTTGTGTCCTTGATAGCCTTGAGTTTATAGTGGGTTGGAATAGCCAGCGAAAAGCTTATCCCCACTTCGGTCATTCCTCTTGATTGCTCAAGAGCAAGCCCGCTAAAGGATTCTAAAAGCTACACAAAGAGTGGATCAACTTTTGAGTGTCAAGATTTCTGTTTCACCTCAAGGGTGAAGGGCATAATCTCCTAGCTTAAAAATATCTCCCAAACACACCAAGAAAAGGTTCAATTACCCTCTTGCTTTCAAAATCTAAAGATGGGTCAAGATTTTCTGATTCACCATAAGGGTGAAGAGCATACTTCTCCAACCACCCAAAGATTCCGACAACAAGATATTAAGTGCCTATGAATTGAAACAACTAGTATATGCCGCACTCAAAATAAAGTAATTAAACAAGCACTTGATTGGTTTTTATGCTTTGGGCAGCCCTACAAAAATCATTAGTAGCCCTTGTGCATTTGAAGCTTTGACATGCATTCTTTTAGGCAAATAATCAAGCAATAGGAGCACCTACAAGCACCACTTGTTATCCCTACAAGGGTTAGCACATCAAAAATCAAATGAAATCTGCAAAATAGACCCCTGTTCTACAACAACAAACCAAAAATCCAAATCAAAACCAAGTAGATCTTGCAAAGAAATGACAAAAAATGCTCATTGCCAGGCCTGAGTAATATTTTTGTCAAAGGAACAGTTGTGCGATATTTGGTCTTGTACTGGTGCAATAATATATCTCCGTGTGATATTTCCTGATACCTGCGTGCAATAGAGAACATAACAACCAAAGCACATGATATTTTAATTGGTAAAATATCACACTAGCATGTAAGAAACTATCGTACGATACTAGAAAACTATCACACGATAATCCTATCAGAAAAAACTAGAGAGCAAATTTTGATGAAATAGCAAGCAAATATTGACGAAAAAAATGACGAAAATGCAGAAAATGAAGGACAAAACAAGAATGTTCTGCCCCATGGTGGGTGCCAAAAATGTACACACTAGATTGTGCACTTCTCTAAGTCATTACTTCCAAGGGAATCCATGAATGGGAAACCTTGAGAAAGTGACCTAGAGCTCCCTAGGCATGGAGTCACAAGGATGTTGATGGTGCTCTCAGCTAGAGCTATTGAAGCATGCAACCTTGCTAGTAAACCACACAATGGGAGATTCAATGAGACAAGGGCAATAATTCCAATATCATCAAGAATCAAGATGAGAATGCAATGCAATGCGAGCTATGCTAAGAATGAAGATGCAAGCTAAGCTATGAAAGGAAAGTATTACAAACCCTTGCTAATTAAGCTATGTGAGCTAATCTAAAGCATAAAGGAAACTAAGCTAGATGCCATAAAATATATGATGCAATAAATGAAAGATGGATGTAAGAATGTCTTCAAAAAGCTCCAAAGTCTCCAAACAATCCTGCAGCATAAGGTTAGTATTCAAAAGATGGATCCTAGAATGAGAAGAGAGCTCTCCTTTTAAAGGAATTGAAAAGGAATGGACCATGGAGATTAAGAGGTAAAAGATTTAATCAAGGGTGGAGCTTGAAAGAGGAGAAATCCATGTGCACAAATCTCCTCCAATGAGAAAATAAGAGATGACTTTTGTGTCCATATGAGACAAAAAACATTTTTTCTTCTTTTTATAAAATAAGAATAATGCTTTATTTGTGCAACTTAGGATAAAGGTAAAGTGGGGGCTTTTTATTTATTAAAAGGGGAGGAAATTGCTTTTAAATAAATAAAGACTTAGGATAAAATGGTTAACCCATAGAATAATCAAATAAATGATAAAATAGGATTTGATCAAAGAAATTGATATAATTGAAAATATTGATTCAGGGATTTGATAAATTGTTAAATGGGTGCCCAAAGTCTAGGTGACCATTTTAGGGTGCATACAAGAGGGAGGGCACAAGGAATGAGGATTGGAAGGTCAAGAGAGAGTTGAAAAAAGAAAGAAAAAGAAAAATTAAAAAGAGAGAAAAAGGAACAAAAGGAAGAAAATAGGTTGGACACCCGAGTCAGAAGCAGATGTTAGCTTTGTTAGAGCGCGGATTCTACTAGCCAATCATGTGAGAGGATGTTGCAATGTATGTGAGAACTTGTCTCACATGCCAGCATGACAAAGCGGTGAAGTTGCAATTGGTCGGGTTGTTGCAACCACTTCCAGTGCCGATTTGATCTTGGGCGAGCATAAGTATGGATTTCATAACTCAACTCCCTAATGTGGATGGATTCACAAGTATAATAGTAATTGTTAATAGGTTCAAAAAGTATGCTATTTTCATACCTTGTGGAAAGTATTGCATGACTGAGGATGCAATTGAATTATTCTTCAGAAACATTGTGAAGTCTTGGGGTATACCCTTGAACATTGTCAACGATAGGGATTCAAGGTTTACCTTGAATTTTTGGCAAAAGCTGTTCAAATTGGTAGGGACTCAATTTTATATGAGTTAGGGATTCCATCCTTAGTTTGATGGATAAACAGAGTGGATAAATACAATACTTGAGTATTACCTACGTCATTATGTGGTATTTCATCAATGCAACTGGCCACAATTGGTTGATGCGGTGATGTTTTCATATAACTTATAGAAGAGCCAATCATCTAAGTACAACCCATTCAAGCAAGCAATAGGATAGCAACCGCTTACACCACATATGGTGATAAAGGGATATTAGAGTACAAATATTAGTGCATTTGATTTGTTGTAGAATTGGAATGAGCACGTGGATCTAGAAAGGTATCACTTGACCAAAACAACAGATAGAATAAAGTTTTCTAACATGCATAGGAGGAGGATTGAGTTCAATGTTGGAGATAGACTATTGTTGTGGATGGATCCAAACAAATTTAGAGTGCCCAAAGATTTGATTTCCTCACTGGTGAGGAGATTTGATGGACCATTCGAGGTGGTATAGAAGATCAATTTCGTAGCATACCAACTCAATTTGCCTTTGCATTTGGGAGTGCACCCAATTTTCCATGTTTCTCAGCTAAGATTGTATCATCCTAATGAGGAAGACTTAGTGAGAAATATTCCAGTGAGAGGTCTAGCCAATGTACTTGATAATCTAGATCAATGAGTAAGTGAAGGCCTTGCAATGTGGGCTAGAGGACACAAAAGAAAAGTCTTTCGAGAGTTCTTGGTAGTGTTTGATGGACATGCTCATAATATTGATACTTGGAGGCATGGTGAAACATAATGGAGAGATGAGTAGAAGATTATGGAGTTCCTTGACGAAAGGAACTCTTGAGAGTATAAGTGATTCAAATGGGTCACCTACCAACCATTGTAGGTTAGATGTGCAAGCATCAGGGAGGTGGCCACTAATTTAGTCGGGGAAGATGTAATAGGCCTAGACTTTGATCTGACTTCAATTGGGTGCTTGAGGATCCAGCTTGAGTTATTTTATGAATTTTGGCTAAGTGTCATTTTTGGTCAACCTAGTAGACATGCTTTGGAGAATGAGTGATGCAAGATTGGTCCTAGCGGGGGATGTTTCATCTTGGTGAGCTGACATCTAAACTTGTAAGTTTGAGCCATCATTAGTGGTAATGTGTGTTTTGGTGCACTAGCTTTGCATTGGAAATGTAAACAAGGCTGACTTGCAGGTTTGGATTGTTGGTGGATAGCAGATCGAATGTCTACATGTTTCATGGATTTTAGGTACCATTGATATAAATCTGGACCTAAATCTATTAAAGTACACTTGAGAGAAAGATCTAAGACATCAAGTATATAGGGTGGAGACTTGATTTATTCTTGGCATGGATGAATGGATGAAGATTGGAGCGACAAGAGATCAATTTGCGAAGGAGTGAAAAAGAGAAAAGCTGCAAATTTATTCCTTTAGCGAGTGAGTTGTGTTGTATTAGTAATGATATAGAAGCTCACATTGCTTTGTAATAAGTATCAACTAAGACTGATTAGCTCAGATACACTTTTGGGGTGATATTTGTTTCTTAACATAGATTAGTTTGGACTTTGTAATTGCAGAGACAATTGATAAAGTAATTCAGGAGCTAGCCCCACTATAAAATATGGATTGTGTTATGTTGTGTTGCATGATTTCTACATTATTTATTTAAGTCATTGCATTGGAATGATTTAGATATGTAGCATACTGTTGTGACAAGGGGAAAGGCATAGTCTGGATTCAGATAAGTTAGGTGACTTTTCTTAATTATTTGAAGATTGCTAGTGTTGAACAAGCTAAGTCCTAAAGCTTGTAATAGTTGGTGTTAGAGAAGGATTGGCGAGAGATTGGATATGCAACTTTGGGAAAGTTGGTATCAAAGAAGGTTTGGTAATGGATCTGATACACAACTTTGGGAAAGTTGGTATCAAAGATGGTTTTCTTTGGAGATCTAATCAAAGATTTGGAAGTGCGGTAGAAACATGGATGATGCAGATGGTTAGTATAATTTGGATCGACCACAAGGTCATGATGGAGGCCACGTTAGGCGTGGAAATTTGGAGCATAAAGACTAGCCACAAGATCACAAGGTTCATCTCGAGGCATTGGAGAATTCTAGTCTAGAGGATTCACTAACTGATCAATTGACAAAGATGGCTGAGAAAAGAGAATTGTCGTAGGAGGAAGTGAAATTTATGGAGGGTCAAAAACTTCATCATGCATTTTTGCAAGGAGGTGGTCAACGATCTAAGTCAGCACCGATTGGCACATACGATGGGGATCGTGATGATAAAGCCTTTGATAATTTCTTCTGGGATGTAGAAGAGATCTTGTTAGGATTGTCAGAGCTAAATGATGAAGCCCAAGTCAAGGAGGTTGCATTGTACTTCACAAGGTGTGCGAAACTTTGGTGGAAGACCCATTTGGCTGATGAGCGGGCTGGAAAGCCAGTCAAGTTGATCAAGTCCTAGATCGAGCTTAAGGAAGCCCTTCAAGACCAATTCCAACCTAGAAACTCAGATTGGGTGATCCATGCAATATTTGATGAATTGAAGCACATAAGAAATGTCTGCAATTATGCTTAGGCATTTCAAGTCTTGATCTTGAGTGCACGAAGCTAAATGATTTTGAGAAGTTGTACCTTTTCATGAAAAATATTCATCCTTGGGCAGCTGAAGAGCTGAGGCGCCAGAAGGTTTAGACCCTAGCTAAAGACATAACCGTAGTGGATGGGTTACTTGATTATAAGGGTGATGTTGAAAGAGGGTTCAGGGGATCCAGAGCTAAAAAAAATATTGGAAGAGGTAGTTTCATCGAAATGATAAGAAGAATGCTTAAAGTTAGAATGGAGACCAGAAAGGGAAGAAGCCTAAGATAAATGGTGGTAACCCTTTAAAGAAAAAAGATCCAGCTCCTGTAGAGAAGAAGAAGAATCAATATCATAATTGTTTTATATGTGGGCACCCAGATCATTGGGCTCATGAGTGTCCTAATTAGGCTAGAGTCACTGCAATTCTGGGTGAAGAAAAAAAGATGTTGAAAATGGGAGGGTTACAACTTGTTTAACAAGCTACAAAATTCAGCAAGCCTACACACTACGAATCGGCACGAGTTGTGCTACATAGAGACTTTCTTTGGAGGCAAAAAGTCATAGCCATGGTCTATTCAGGCGCGATGCACAATAGCATCTTAGCAAGTTGAGCTAAGGTACTTGGGTTGAACATGAAGACGTTTGGGACATGCGTCAAGGCTGTTACTATACCTGCTCAGCGAGTTAGTCGCGACATCCGTAATGCAGTGGTGGGGATTGGTCCTTGGTAAGGTTCAATAGATCTTGTAGCGATTGAAATGGAGTTTGATCTCATAATGGGACAAGATTTTATAAGGCAAGCGACAGTGGCAGTGATTCCTCATTTGGGCTACATCTTGGTGTTGGATCTGATGAGGTTTGTCTAGATGCATTAGAGAATTCTTTTCTAGAGGATTGAGTTACTGATGAATTGACAAAGTTGGTCAAAAATTAATATTCAAGCCAAAATATAAAATTAAAGCATCACTTGACAAATCCCAGCCTCTAGTAATAATAAGAAAAACCCTAAGACCAAACTTCACACCCTTATCATCATATTAAAAGTAATCATAATGAAAAGATGTCTCCACAAAATAGATAACAACGCCAAGGTTAAGGTACAACCACTCATGAACATAGATTAAGGATAAATTTCTTAATTAAATAAATAAATATAAGCTCTACCTAAAATATTGTAACTCTTAACTATAATTTTGACTAACAAAGCCACAATTCCTAAAAGGGCAATTGACTCAAATCTAATAAATACATTGCTATAACCAACCAAGCACGATTAAAATAAAAATCTAATTTGAAGTATTTTTAAAATAATTGAAATACATTTATAAATTCTAGAATATATAAATATGATCTATATCCTTAACTACAACTATCCTCATCCTTAACTTAAATCCAAAATGCCTCACCATGAATTGGGAGGCAATTGCTAATGATAAATGAGTTTCCTATTTTATTATTTGAATTACATATGTTTTGCTATTTTTTGTTTCTTGATTAAGGTTAAACTCTTTGATGGTACTCCTTGTTGCTATGTTACTAGCTATTGGAATATTGTCCTCTCTACTTTTAGCTAAAAGAGGTTAGTTAACAATAAGTTGTGTTTAGTTGTTAAATGTGACTTTAGTAGTAGTATGGTTAGATTAAATTGTGGTAACATAACTATTCAGATGGTTTTTTATTATTTTTCAAAGTGATGGTAGTTGTTTCCTCTGACTGTAATGGCCTGAAGTCATTCTCTCTGATTTTCATTGCTATGTGACTTGTATTTGGGTTTAGGGCCCTCTCCTTGCCATCTTAATCAAAAACTTAAATAAAAAACATAAACAACAAAACAAAACATAGACTTAAACAAACCAAACCAAACATAAATTAGTAATATCATCTATTCTATTAACATAAAAGTCCCAAATATATAATAGTTTCCAATTACTAAGAATCCAAATCCTCATTCCTAGCTATTCGATAAACAATTACAGAACAATTAAATATGCAATTTAAATTTAACATTTCTAACAACAATAGAAACATAGACAACATAAATAACAAGAAATGAACAAGAGTAAATTAATTGACCCACGATTAGAGTTGGAATTCCAAACAAGAAAATATGTATCCCTCCAAAACATGGCAACTACATCTAAATTTGAGCAAAAGGAGGAGTGAGCAAGAAAAGGGAACGTTTCTATAAGACCAAGCGCCAACCCTAAGACCAACACTAATACCAATGAAATTAGTTGCTCACCCCACATGTATGCTGTGAACAACCAACTACAACAGACATAAAACCCCAGTACAAAGCATTTTCTAAAAGCAAGTTTCCATAGTTGCATCAAAACAAGGCTAAACAACACAAATTTGCAGCCAGGAATGACACTACAATTTTCACGGTTTCGAAAGAGGCAAGATCACACATCTATGCAAAAGAAGAAATAAACAGCGATGGAAAATACTAACCTAATGTTTGCAGGAGACAATGCATCGTAAAATAAGCTAAATGCTCCAGGAAAGGGTATAGATCGATCATTAAAATAGATTGACAAAATAGTTGCTCAATACGATTAACCATTCAATGGAAGAAAAGTAGATGGAAAATTCTAGAAGGCAACTAAATTTTCCACTTCCTGTGGACCCTACTGTTTGTGTGCTTGTCGACCAATCCATCTACTTCTACGCATCATCTAAGATATCGTGTTGTCCAAACAATACTGTAATTAGAAGGAATTGAAGTTCACATTATTGACTAAAACATATTCCAAGAAACTTTGTTGCTCTATACTTCCTCAAGAAATAAATGATAATTTGATTGTTTTATTGATGTAAATAATAATTGGGTCTCTTTGCATGAATGTAGTTGTATCTTTTATTTATTTGTGTTTTCTGATGTTGTGCAGTTTTAGATTTGTTCAAAATGTTTTAATTGTTTTGGATAATTTGATTAGATAATTATAAATTTTGTAGTCATGCAATACCATGTTGATTTTCTTGTGAGGTTTCATTTAGTTAGTGTAAAGTTCAAACTCAGTCAAATTAAATTAATATTCTATTTTCTCATATCACTAAGATCATATATACAATAGAATTTTAAATTCTAATTGTCCAAAACAATTACAAATCATATATAGTAGTGTAAGGAATCTTTGCCTTTAATAAATGCATGCTTAGCTAGCCATGGTATTAGTCTAAGAATGGGTCATTCACGAGCATTAGTTTAAGATATAATAATTTTAAATAAATAATAATAATTAGTAGCATCTTGAAGAACTTTGTGTTTTTTAAATAGAGTGACTAATTTTAAAAAGAAAATGTGAACCAATAAAATGATTGATTGGTCGCCACATTCTCTTACCACAACAACTATAAAAGTAAGAACCTAAACTATGAGTCAATTAAACTAAATATGAATTCAATCCCAATTGAAATCCTCAAGCTAGTTCATTTACATGCCTAATAATTTCTAAGACTTCAAAGTTAAAAATTATAGACAATTAGGATAAGGATGGCTTCAAATCATCAAGAATAGACAATAAAAATCAAGCATCAAATCACCATATAAAATACATCTTGACTAGTTATACTAAAAAGTATATCTATACTAAATGTTTAGAAGAATAATGAAGTATTTGAAATTTAGGGTCTATTGCAGATTCATGAGACTTACAAGGGTGTTGCAGGAGGGTGAAGATGAAGATGATGAAGGCGACTTGGAAATTTGTTGCCAGGGTGTTCGTGTTTCTCATGTTTGGGGCCTCTCTTTACCGTGTTGAGTTGTGTGCCTCCTTGATGTTGCATTGGCTACTATGGCTGAGGGATGTTGCTTCTTTAAGGAGGGTTTGGGACCTCTTTCTATTTTGGATCCTGTGGTTCAAGAGATCCCCTACTCCAAGTTTCTTACATTAGATGTGGGAGGTTTGTGGCACTGTGGACTGATTTTGTTTTGATAGAGCTTGGCTTGGGAATTTGACATGTTCGGCCTCTGTTAAGATTGGTCTTTCTATCTTTTATGCCATAGGGATCCATTCATATGGTTGCAAGTCGGGTTGTGTGCTCACTCGTGGAGATTCATGTTTTGTGATTTGAAGGGCTTCGTAGGATTTGTGTTGTCTCTCTTCTTCCTTGTTGGGGTTTTTGGTGTGGGAGCTAGGGTTGGGCTTTTCTTGGTAGCGGTCGTGTGGTGTGCTCTGATTTTCTAGGTGATTGTTCTATTTTGTAGAGTGAACTTAGTGAGTTCAGCCAGGTAGTTGGTGGATTTTTTCTTTGGCCCAACTTGTTGGTTTTGGGTTTTTGGTGTTGGGGTTTTTTTGTGGTAGTCCTGGAGCTCTTTGGGTCTTATCTTTTGTGGACTGGTGATGTTTGTGGATGGATTCATCCCTGGAAGGTTTGTTTTGAGGTGGAACCTATCCTTATTGAGGTGAGAGCTTTTTCACCTGTTACTCTTTACGTTTTGCCCTCTCTTCAACCTTTTCCATCACTCTTTTTGTCTTTTAGAGATGATATTTGTTTCTATTGAGGTGGTTTATGGCATCAGGGAGGTGGTTCTTGGTGGATGTATGTGGGCTACTCTCTGTAGTAATGGCCTAGAGTTGGGATTGGTTGCCTCTTCCTTGATTATCTTTCCTATCTCTTCTAATCGGGCATAGAGATGGATTTCTTCCCTATTGAGGTGGGAAGGAGTGTCTCGGGAGAGTTTTGGACTAATTGGAGGGATGATTTTGATGTGAGATCCATGCTTAAATCCATGAAGGTTTGGGGAGCCTTTCAAATCCTCACTGTTTTTACTAATTTTTTTATTATTGTATTTGCTGCAGCTGCTTGTTTTTGTTTTGGGAGCCTTTCAAAACCCCATCATTGGTTTGGGGTTCCTTTCAAAACCCCATGATGATTTTGGGATCCATGATAAAACCCAGATGTATTCCATCTTGTGTTTCATTGAGAAAAATCTTGTAGAGGCTTGGAACGGTTTGGGGAGCCTACCAAAACCCCATGATGGTTTTGGGTTCCATGTTAAACCCCATATTTTTTTCAATAGGTTTTTCAATGTTCATTTAGTTGAGGTTGATTGTAATGGTTGGGGGAGCCAGTCAAAACCCCATGTTAAAGGTTGGGGGGGCCTATCAAAACCCCATGTAAAAGGTTGGGAGAGCCTGTCGAAACCCATCTTTAGGTCAGGGGTGCCTGGTAAAACCCATGTTATTAAGATTCAGAGAGCCTCATAAAATCCTGGGTTTAATTAGGTTGTTTGCTTGTGGATGGATCAGCTTGTGCGTTGTATATTCTTATGTTAGGTTGTTTTTTCGCTTTTGGGTTGTTATTATTTTGTTCTATTGAATCTTTTGCAGTGTTATGGATTCATAATCCCCTCAAAATCTGTTTATATAAGGTTTTTAGATCCTTCAAAACCTTTTTTCCTTTAATAAAAGAAAAGCATATCGATACTTTTCTCTTTGGACATAATTTTTTCTAGACAAATGCCTTCAAAAAGTTGTAATTTGACGGCTTGTTAAAAATATTGTAATACATTTTGATTCAAAGACATTTATAACATACACATGATAAAAAAATCATGAATTCAGCGAATGGCATATCTATAAAATAAAACCTTAAGAGTAAGAATTATGAAAATTAAATAAAAAATTATAATATTGATTCAAATAGTTTTTATTTTGTTAAGAATGCATTTTTCTAAAGTTAATAATCATGAATATGTTTATAAATTGTCATTTCATTGAGCACATACACTTCTATGTCTTGAATATAAGGAACCACTACACTCAAGTCACATAATTAGTCCATGATAACAAATCTTAACAAAATAACTAAACAAAATCTAAAAAATTTCTAAGCTTCTAAATAGATCATCACATGGCTCCTTTCATAAATAATTAATAGTAAGTTAAACATAAAAAACATTTGAAACTAAAATGTCCACCGCACTTGATTATAAAGTTGAGCTCAAGATTGCTAACGTACTCATCAAACATATAGGTTTGAGAAAACAACATACATATTTTAGCATCATTTTATCAACACAATATGAATCTAATACAAATCTTCACAAGAGCCAAGTTCAAAAGGATGAAAGATGTAGGATATGAAATTGGGATTTCATCTATCATGATTTATGAATCCTACACAACTAACAAGATTAATTACACAAAGTTGTTTATGGGAAAGATGTAAGGAGCAACTAAAAGAGAAAACAACACACAAATAATGAATTTTCCTCCTTTATGCTATTTTAAAAACATTGATAAAATAGATCACAAATTTTATTTGTTTATAAAAATAAAATTATTCACAATTTCCTAAAAAACTATAAGACTCCATCAATAGTTTATGCCAAACTTTTCGAAAAAAATGAAAAAATATTTAAAAATAATTATAAGAATATACAATTCTTAAAAATTGAAAAATTAGCACAAGAGAAGCACTACAATTTATTTATTGCATAATATTGAATGTGTAGTCTATATAGTATAGATAAGTTAACACTAAGCACTTCCAATTTAATAAAAAGAATTATATGTTATCAATGCTTTTACATAATAGACATCATGACATTGTTATTTCCGTCGGACTCATAATTACATGAGATCGTCATGTAAGAGGATTGTTTGTTAATGGGTAGAATTTTTTTATATAAAAAACAATTAAATTTATGGACGTTTCAATTCCCTTCGCTCCGCCAATAGCAATTGGCTCTTTGTCACTCAGTAGGAATTAACTATTAATAGTGAAGCACACCTATAAGAAATGTATTCCATTATATGTAGATTTTCCTAAATATGATGAAAATTGTGCAATATACACTTGTGCAAAGGATTTTTTAACTCTTACATTCGACTGTCTACGTTAGAGAGACAAATAGTCGACTGTCTACGTTAGAGAGACAAATAGTTTGTTTGGAGCTAGCGTTCATTTTAACCTTTTGACAATTGCTCTATGTTATTTGAAAACACTGCTAAAATAGATCATATATTTTATTTGTTTATAAAAGTAAAATTGTTTATAGTTTTCTAAAAAACCATAAAACTCCATTAATAGTTTATGCCAAACTTTTCGAAAAAAATGAAAATATATTTAAAAATAATTGTAAGCATATACAATTCTTAAAAATTGAAAAATTAGCACAAAAAAATCACTACAATTTATTTATTGCATAATATTGAATGTGTAGTCTATATATTATACATAAGTTAACACTAAGCACTTCTAATTTAATAAGAAGAATTATATGTTATCAATGCTTTTACGATCCCGGCCTCATCCCTTTTAAGATGTCTTCTCGCTGGGCATGCGCTCAGCGAGATTTGAACCCTGGTGGGCTCAATGAGAACCATTGAGCTTCACCGCTAGGCCAACCAACTGTTGACATTTATGAACATTTCAATTTCCTTTTCTCCGCCAATAGCAATTGGCTCTTTGTCACTCGGTAGGAATTCCTCCCCATTTTGCCCACTCTCAACACATTCAAGTTTAATTGACATGAACAAACAGACTATTAATAGTGAAGCACACCTATAAGAAATGTATTCCATTATATGTATATTTTCCTAAATATGATGAAAATTGTGCAATCTACACTTGTGCAATGGATTTTTGAACTCTTAAATTCGACTCTCTACGTTAGACAAATAGTTTGTTTGGATGTCGCGTTCATCGTAACCTTTTGACAATTGCTCTATGTTATTTAGTGTAAAAAAAAAGTTGAATTTTGACCTCCACGGAACTGGTGAACTGGTAAATTTGGGGAAGAAACTGATGATAACCATTTTACAGTAGTTTTATTTGGAAGTCCTAATATACTGTCTCAAGTATTACTCTGTATCCCCAAACTGCTTCTTAAATATGACATTAGGAATGCAATTAACAGGAAATCAATAATATTCATTTACAAAACTAGATGGCGCTTAAACGCCTCTTTTTAGAGTCCGATTTACAACAAACTCAAGTAATCCACTACAACCATAATTTAATCATCAGCAAGCATAAGCCCCCTGTTGATTTCGCCTTCTCATTCTGCTACCCCATGACGATGAATTATTTCCCGATCTCCTCCTAATTAATTCCATCAGCTGAGCTTCCCACACTTGACTATTCCCCAATCCGCCTTCATAATCGCCTACTGTAAACATGTTCTGCAGTCTCCAGTCGTAATCCTGACGGAGCAGGGGATCTGACAGAGTCTCATATGCCTCCTGAACTTTAACAAACAATCTGCTGCACTCTTCTTTATCTTCAGCAGGGCAGACATCAGGATGATATTTGAGAGCCATCCGACGATATGCGCTCTTTATGTCATGCGCACTCACGTCAGGAGACACACAGAGAACATCATACAGTGAAGATGATGATGAAGGAGGGGAAAAGGAAGCATTTTGAGAATGAAATGCTCTAATGCTTGTCGAATGCTTCGGCCTCGCTCCAATTCTGACCCGTGAAATTCCCGAAGAAGCACAGTTGCTCATAACACGGGGCGCCTGTAAACCCTTAATTGATGCATGGTACTCCATGAATCTGTTACAGAGAGCTTCGAATTGACCAGCAATAACAATTTTGCCTGTAATTGTAGATGGAAATTCAGTATTTCACCCAAACTCCAAATAGATTGGATCAAAGAAACAAAACTTGGTGGGCTGGTGAGGATAAACAATTTGGAGCATATAAGTAGACGGGAATCAAATTGGGGGTTTCCGAGAAGGATACGAAGTCTATAAGTCAGTAAGATTTTCTTGCCTTCTAAAAATAGACGGTGGCCGTATGTAGCCCGCAGTCACGTCCCATCTGTGTGCGGGAACATTGGTTTCATTTATCTTCAATTTGATTTTTTCCTCCATTCTGGATTATTTTACACGCGTCAAATGGTGACACCTGGCACGAGACGAGGAATTAAATATAAGAAGTTCGTATGTCTTTGACGAGCCAGCGATGGTCAACCGGTCAATGAATTGGGCGTAAAGGCTACGCGTCTTCGACCCAACTCGTAAGGCAAGCTAGCAAAACAGTCAGTAATATATACCTATGTTCGTCCTGTCAAGACTACGACGGTTTATTTAAACCTTAGTATCATATATTACTTTTGTTTTTTCAATTGGTTTTATCCAAAAGATGGATAGCTTAAGTAGGGTCTCTCTTTTTTCTTTCAAACAAGTTATAGAGTATTCGATGTGTCTCAAGGAAGAGATACTGTAAGGATATTCATATTTGAATGTTTAAATAAAATTGTGTATTTTTTAAAGTTCAGATTTGGAGATTGACTTTGTAATATTTTTGATAGAGTTTTAAAAGATTAAATTCATGGATTTTTTTGGAGAGAACAACTAGTTTGACATGTAATTATATTGGTTAAATAATGGAGTTCAAAATTGTGAAATGATCTTTATCAATCTTTTATTTCACTATTATTCTTTGTTTATTTGTACATTTTCAATCATTAGTTAATCACCACACACCATAGAAAACTACCACAATTATATATTTCACCTTCCAATTTGAAACATGCATTCCACTATGATCCTTCAATATCATCTTTACTTTTCATGAGATTTTGGTCACTGCAAAGATATAACTTAGTTTCTAAATCTTATTAGGCTTGGTAATTTAACATTTAATTGCAGTCTTCAAGAAATGCAATAAATTTATAAAGTTTAGAACAACCAAGGAACACAGCTCATGATACATTAGACTACATGATCTATTTTGATATTCACTACGTTAAACTTTACATCACTATATTCAATTCGGAAGCTTCTACCTACACATTTGACTACACACATTTCATCAAAGACTAAAGGATAATTTTGAATTGGACTAGTTTTTTTAACACATTTTTTGACAATTTCCCTACTTCAAAATAAGATTTTGATCCACATGATCAAAGATCATTACATGTCAATACTTTTTTAAAATATAAAAAAAATTGAAAAAATTAAATAATTATACATTAAAAATTAGATCACATTAATAAATTTCCCCATCATATATTGAATGATTCTTCCCAAACTTCTAAGAAATTGCTATGCACATTTTTACAAAGAGCGAAGCTTTGGGGAATGAGATAGATGAGATCTAATTATTTAAAATAAAAGCACTCGTCTTGCTTTGTTATGAGGTTGTGGGATATGTGTATACCACTAGCACTTACACCCAAAGGAGGTGCAAGGGATGCGCTAATAGGCATTTAATTTGAAACTGTAATTGAAGCATTACATAATAAAAGTAAGTATTTAAAAGTGTAAATGAGAAGGAAACATAATGAAAGTAAATCATGTGAGGAGACATGTTTACAATGTAAAGGATTGGACAATAGCGAGTGTATGAATGCCAAACAGGTAGTAAGTAATGATTTACCTTCAACATAATTAAGGAAAATTTATACAAAATAGTTGTTGTTGAAGTGAGACAAAGTAAAATGATATGTTATCTTGTGCATTTGAAACTGTTTGGGTAGCTTCTCATTACAAAAGATAGAGTGTAGGTCTATGATGTGGAAGCAAAATGCATCGAGAACCTAATTTAAGGATGTGTTTTGGAGTGTACTTCTACAAACATGTTTCATGGTGGAAGAAGTAATGTATATAATAGAATTGGACATAGAACAATTGATTGTAAAGTATTGGTAGACTTTATTATGTGTAGATCCTCCCAAAAAAATGAAGCAACGATAGTCAGGGGAGCACAATAGGAAATGTTGTATTTGCAATAATGAACATTGGGGTTTTTAATTTTTTGAGGAGCGCATGTGCACCTGTAAAAGAGGAAAAGACAAAATAGTTAAGATACAAATGGTTGGCTTAAATGAGGGAAGGGCAAAACATAAATAGAAGTATTTAAAACGAGGGGGCGGGGGGGGAAAGTAACATCACATACCCAAACTTAAGTTGAGAGAAATTGTAGACGAGCTCTTCTTTCTTTCTAATAATGTTGTACAGATTCATTTTCATTTTGCAATAGTGCTCAAAAGTGAAGGCGGGTTCTATGTGAAGGCCTTGCAGGGATTTGACTCTGGAGACTATTGTAAAGGTGAGGCCTTGCCTTTCAGATTTATCTATATCAATTATGGCCCTATCCAAGGTGAGCACAGGTATTTCATTTAATTTCATTTGTGAGGTCAACCTTATGAACTTCTACAATTGTTGTTTTCAACCGTTCTTTGTTGTTATATGTTTCCATTGTGGTTGATAGGGTGAAGAGAAATTGATTGTATCATATATGTCTAATAACCTTCTCAGCACTGACCTCTTCTTCGTGATTGAATTGCAGCATATATAATTCTTTTGTAGGCATGCCAATGAGTTTAGTTGTAGCTTCATCAAAAGCAGTCACCCATATAGAACCTGTGTGATCTTCAAGCTTGACTTGAAGAACATTGAGTTGGCAAGAAAGTGAAAGACTACTCGCAAAATTCTGAATTTCTATTTCAGGAAACTCATTCAAATTGACAAACACATTAAAGTTAGTGAAGGGGACTGGAACACTGATTTTTGAGGAGCTACTCAAAATATCAATAATTTGACTAGGTTGTTGAAGATTTTCCATGACCTAGAAAATAAAGGAAAGAGTTTTTTTTTTGGAAAAAGACTACAAGGATTACCAATGCAAGTGCACAGACCCATAGAAATCAAGTTTTGAGCCTACAGGAGTGCAACCTTTACCAGTATCCCAATAATTTATATATTAAATCAATGAAATTGTTAAATATATGCAAGAACTCTATAGACCACCTGTACATCTAATGACTGCATTGGAATACAACTATGCATTGACTAGCAGAACACAAAGTAAAATTGGAAATACTACAACTTGGACAATGACAGTTGTTGACAATAATGGTAGACCATGTGATCTAAATATGTAAAGCAGACACCTTGTAAGTTATGTGAGATCTTTTATGTAACACAACTTCGAATGAATTAATAACCAAAAATATACGTTGATACAAAATATGAGAACATAACAAAACAAAATAACAAGTCTCTATAGAAATTTACTCTATTTTGCCAAATTAGAACAAAACAAAATAATAAGAGACATTATTTAGAATAAAACATTACAATCTAAATCAGATTTCCCAGGTTTGTCCAATGGCCTGAAGATGTTTACAATTGAATTTTCATCAAGAAATCTCCGTTCTCCTTTTGACATTTGAAAAATGGTTTCTTCCATTTCAACTAATTCAAGTAATGATTCCATGTTTTGTAACAAAACAAACCAAAAAACGATTTCAAAGATAAATAGATTTGGATACAAACATATTACAATTAAGTATAAAAAAATAAAGAGTTGTAGGCTAACGATGGTGGAATACAACTCCAAAATTTATGTTGAAGTCCACATACCTAGTGTTTCAAAATTGGAATAGTATAAACTAGAAATATTCCAAGAAGCAATATAGCGGACTCTTGCTTGCTCTAACAATTCTAATATTTTGATTTCTAGACTAGAATGTGTAAGCTAAAGAGGGTTTTGATTAAGTAGTACAGAATAAAGAAAATATAAACAAAATCACTTATCAATTATGAATACTACGAATTAGACTTTTTTGTTGAAAGATGCAAGGGTGTGAAGCTCTTATGCAGCCTTAATTATTCAAAGAAAGCCCTAGAACCTATAACCCATCCGATTGTTGTAAGCTGCCCTAGTCCCAGAATTGAAAGTTGGAATCTCAATTACCCCTCTTTTGCAGCAGTCTTTGATTAAAGCCGCTCTTCAAAACTATCCACCATGTTTGTCAGAACTATTACAAGTGTGGGTCCACCTCTCTCCACTTACACTGGAAAGGTGGTGACCCTGGGCAATGAGGTCCAAATCAGCGTCCACCCCATCAGCAATAACAAAAATAAAAGAGCAGTTTTCAAATCCATAATTCAGAACGCCTTTTATTTCATGCAACCAATTAGTATCTTAGAATGCTTGATATCAGTGAGTTAAAACATAATGCCTGCAGATATGAAACATTTTTCCAATATGCAAGCTGGACTATTGTTCGATATTCCACTCGTTTCTAATAGATTTCAAGTTTCCACCAGGATAGTAAGAGAAATGCAGAAAATAAATACATTTTCTTTTACAAAAATTAACCAAAATTTATTTGAGGTTCTATTATAATAACACGATGTAAACCCTTAGCTTCAATGGAATTTTCTCAAATAAACATCTTCAGTTTTAAAGCTCATACATCTACAGACAAAACATCTCCAACATCTATTCTCTTCAACAATTTGTACAACTATGGACACAAACATCTCCAACTCCTATTTTCTTCAATAATTCATACAAAATACTAAAACAGACCAAAATCGACGAGTGGGGTCAAGATTCCATTGAAAAGTAACAAAAGAGAAAGTAAAAGAACATAGTGAAATACATCAAACATACCTTACTCTATTAATTCGCTTGCTCTCTATTAGTGAACCACCGCCAAAATAGAGTATCGATATATGTACATAAATATCACCAAATAAGAGAAAAGCTATTAAGATTTTCAAAACGCTTTACTAAATAAAATTGATGAAGAATTGCAGGAGGAGATTGTTATAAGGGGGGAGAATTTAATGCAGTTTAAAACTTATTACGGGTAAGTGGAGAGCACAGACAACTACGTACACTTGGTAGAGGTTTTCGATGTGAAAATAAGAAATGCAAATGCAAATTAAATTTGCGTAAGTGAGATGGGCACGATATAAAAAATAGAGGTATGGGAGACACAAATGAAAGAATGATGAAAAGAATCCTACAAACAGGATGCCGCAGGGAGAAAAAACTGCAGACGGAATGACATCCCAGAGGGAAAATCATAACCACAAGCTGCACATGGAAACTACACACTAGTTTTTCTCCTCCAAAAACCTTCTTGGGCGTGAGACAGCATGGCAAATTTCTGACAAGTAGTCTATTTATCATTGTCTTCAAGTCGTAAGACAATTGATTAGAAGATTAGAAGAGATGAAACGAAACATAAGATAATGGGTTTATAAGACCATACATTTTTCCAGTAATTACGATCATGATATCTCAAGTGCATATACCTTAGCTTTCTCCACCTACAAGGCGGTTGGTTATCTTGCGTTTCTAGAAGATTCAAAAATTTGAATATTAATAAATCACGATATTTTTATTCTTAAATAAAATCTGCACAATTGAGATTATGCTACTTCATTTCTATTGTTTTTGACGTTAATGGCCAATCACTCTCTAGTGTAGTGTGAAATGAAATTTTCATTGTCAGTTGACATCACCATAAATAAGACGTGTATAATATGTTACCATAGAAGTTAATTTAATTAGAAATTTGTGAAGGAACATTCCATATAAAACTCATCCACTAGAATGAACAAGGAGGGGTCTAAGATACCAAACAATTCATTTGTTTTGGAAGTATGAAAGATCAAATCTTACCCTTGAAATTCTAAGAGCAAAAGTAATAATTTGGAATGGAAATGACGTCGTCGATTGGATATTGTTAAAAACGGCAATGGATTGTATTTAAGAAACAAGAGATTCTATACTAAAAATTAAAATAATTTGGAATGTGCAAAAATAGTATACATGAAAGAGTTGTGTATAGGCCTGGAATTTGATGAAGACGTCTACATGACAGTTTGATCATTTTAATGTTCTTCATTTACGTTTTAAGAAAAATATTGAGTGTCAATTTTTTTAGTATAGAAATAATTTAACAAACTATTTTAAATTTAAATATTTTAACAATATAATTATAATACATATATTAAACATAATACACATGATATATAATGTACAAAATGTAAAATTAGAAAATAAATCCATATGTTTTATTGGGAAAGATTTAAAATCAATAATAATATACAAATAAAAACTTCTATTTATGATTAAATGTATATAAAATTAAAATAATTATAAATGCAAAAATCTCAAATAAATTAAAAGAGTTTCTAAATTCATATATTTTATTTTAAAAATTTAAATTAATATAAATATGCAATAAATGATATAAAACATGTATATTAAATTAGTAAAATGAGTTTTTAAATCATATATTCTATTTTTAAAATATTCTAAATTATTGGATTTATAATAATCAAAAGAGAAACATATATAATAATCGAAATAGAAACATATATTATAGAATAACATAATTTATCATATATATATATCATACATATTAGAAAATAAAATGTTTTTATTGACAATTAATTAATAAATTTATGTCATATTTACGGTTTTATAAATATTTACCCTATCAATTCATACTGTCAAATAATTTTTCAGCCTGTCATATATGGTTCAAAAGTGCAAAAACAACCAATATGACTATCAAATTCTAAGCTTGGTCGTGTAACAAAGGAAATCATATATTTTAGAAAAAATAGTCTGTCACCTACTTCCACTAGAATGGAGTGACAGATAACATTGACAAAACTAACCGATGGTGGGACCATCTGCAAGCTTCCACATGTTTTGAAATTTAGGCGAGTGGGAATTTGCATGAAGCAACAATTTGTCTTTAGTTCCTAACTCCCTCCCGTTTTATTTTATTATGTAGTTTTTGTCCCCAACCAATTAAATTGGAAAATCAATCAATTTTCATTTTGGTTTTGATTTATTTATTCAAAGTTCATAGAACTTTTTCGACTGAGAGGGATATCCATTCCACCAAAATCCACCCAAGGCATGATTTTGACCTCATCCCTTATGGTGTCAAAGCCATGCACTCAGCAAGACTTTATCCCTGGTAGGCTCTTTTAGAACCATTCAACTTCACCAGAAGACCAAGGGCCCATTGACAATTTATTTGTTTACATATTCTATTATTTATAATTATTTTAATTTCATATAATTTATTTTAAATAATTGACATTTGGTATGTTTATAATTACACCGAGAGGCATTCCCTACAACGACAGATGGCAAGTGAGTATTCATGTACATAAAAACATTACCGGTAATCTTGGAGAAACCATCAAATCCCGACTGTTAATAAAAATTGAAGTTGAATGCAGAACATTCGGTCAATAGTGAACAATATAAACGTAAAAATTCATAACAATAGATATCTTATCACTTACATGCAAGTAACTCAGTAATGTAAATTTTGAACTCTCTAAAAATAGCAACGGTTTCTAAATGCAAATTATTAAATTTGATTTCAAACATTATGTTTCAACATGGTTATCCTCCTAAATAAAAGAAGAACATTTAATCATGCAAAACATGTAAATTCGTATATTCTACAATACTGGAAACTATTTAATTTAAACCTTGTAAAATTATGCAACGGTTAACTTACATGCAGGTAACTCAATATTTATTAATTATGAATTCTCTACAAATATGCAATTGTTTCCTGTTATGCTAGACATGTCATCATTCAACACTAATGTGTTAAACAAAAAAGCTTGAAAAACGGTGAGAAATTTATTATAAATGTGATATTGTGTTATATCAAATTGCATTGTGCGCACTACAAAAGCATTGCCTAGATAACCTCATAGACATCAATATCATGAAGGTGAATAAGCAGTCATCACTGCCTTTGTTTTGCTTTAATTTTTTTCTCTTTTTCATTGTTTCATTTTCTCAGTTTATTTTAATATAAATTCTTTTTATATACTCTGTAACTATGTCCTTTATGATATTCTTAAATTTGAAATCTATTTAGAAATGCATGAAAGTGGATATATCTTGTTATAACTAAAGATTAAGATCGATAGAAATATTATTTTTTAGCGTCTGCGACTGGTAATAATCTGTGGGATTGACTCAGTTTTCTTAGAGAAAATATTCGTTGGAAGTAAGGGTACTCTCTGATTTTATTTGTGATCAACTAATCTATTTTCCCTTTAGTGTCTTGTGTTTAAATTTAAATTTTGAATTGTTAAATTATAATCAATAGAGAATTAAGAAAATACTCTTACCTATGTCACTTTCGACCAAACTTTTTTTACTCTTGAAGAAACGTTTTTAAGAAACTTTAAAATTTAAAATTCTAAACTATATGTGTTTATCGACTGGTAAAAAAATATTTTCTAAGTTGAAGGTCTGTGATTGCAATATTCCTTTCCAAAGTTATTTTTTAATCAAAGTTTTGTGATGTTATTAATTTGTTTACGGTATGTTAAATTTCCAGAAATATATGCTCATTGAACATCTATAAATTAACCAAATCAACATTAAACCATAAATAATTATTAAACGTTAAAGGAACTATTTATATAATCATAGCATGCAAGTCATTGTAATTATTCTTTTTACTATGTTTCTCGATTGGAAAAAACTAAAGAGAATGCCAACAAATAATTAAAAAGTAGAAATTGTAGTTTTAAGTTTAAAAGTTAGATCTAAAACTTATAAAACTAATCCAGGCTCAGAATTTCATAAATATCATATTTTTTTAAATAATTTTTAGACTATTTATAATATCAACTTTAACAGTTTGAAAATCTAGAAAATTAAATATCTTTTTTCAATTTTAAATATGATTTAAAACTCATATTTAATAGTTATTAAAATTCAATATTGAGTATTTAAAATATTAAATACTCAATATTGAATTTTAATAACTATTAAATATGATTTTTCTATTATCTTAAAAAAATATAAGATAATATAATAAAATATCAAAAAAAATAATACTAATATTAGGTTTAATTGTTATATTTACCAAATGATTATGTGGCTGCAATCAAACATTTAGCTTACAAATGTCAATAATTTGTGTTTTTCAATAGTTTATTTCTGACATTATCAAATTTAAATTTTTATAGTTTTTAGTTTGTTACTTTGCATTGTATATTGTGCAGATTTTATTTTTCATATTATCAAATTTATCTTATTATAGTTTTAATTGTTTACTTTGATTGTATAGTGTGCATATTTTATTTCTCACATTATCACATTTATTTTATTAAATAAATACACATTTAAATAATTATGTCTAAGTAATTCTATTTATTGAAAATGTATATTAGTATTACATTTATACTTAACTTTTTTATCAACATTAACAAGTATATTTTTTTTGTTAATGGGGTGATTCTTTTTTTTTTTTTACCTTGGTACAGTAAATTGGTTCTTCACACATAGCAACCTTCTCTATAATAAAACATCTCAGCATACACACTCAGGTACTCCTTCATCTCTCATTTCAAATTAAACATGCATTTTTTACATGGAAAATAAATTTATGCTATTTCATGGCTATGTATTCAATGAGCAATTTTTTTTAAAATATTAAAATATGATTATGTGACTATTAATACACAATTAAAATAAAAAATTTAAAAAACAATTTAGGATTTCAAATATGATATTATTTTACAATTTAGATGCTTATCTACATTTCATTGTTATAAAAGTCATTTCATATTGTATTGCATTTGTGTCTAATTAATTAATTGAACCTAAAATATAAAATTGATATTATAGATGAAATAATTTCATTAATTTCATCTATTGATGGACCATGGATCACACCAATTAATTAATTAATTTCATATTCCTATGTCTCTGTTTTCTTATGTCTCCCACAATTAATTAATTATTTCATTTTCCATGAATTTTGGAGTTTTTGTTAATTCCTAATTATCTTTTTGAGGGAATGATGAATTTCCAAAATTTGAAAATATGACTCTTTCACATTCCCTTAATTTGTTCCTCATCTCCTCTAATTTAGCCTCCATATTTTCCTCTAACATTTTCCCCTAATTGTGCTTCACCTCTTGCACTTTCCCTTCATCATTTTCCCTATTAATATGCCTCTATCTTCCAATGCCATTTTCCCCCTTAATTTGTGCTCTCAATCTATTAATTTGTGCATAAATTTGTCATAATCATGACATGTTTCCAAGTTGCACACTAATTTTCCCTTTCTTTCATTTTGGCTCACAACCCTATAAATTGAGCCTCATTTGCACTAATTTGGTTAACCACTCTTTTACCAACTTTGTTATCATTTTGCTCCTAGTATTCTTAGTTTTCTTTCAAGTTGCTTAGTGCATTTCATCATTTTCAAGAGCTACAAAATCCCATTTTATGGAGAAGAAAGGAGAACATGGGAACTTTGCTTGAAGGGGGTTTTAATTTTTTGTTTAATTTCGCTTGCTTTCAAGTGGTTTTCATGATAGGATTAGATAGGTTTTCATGTTTTTGAGGTTTTGTGGTTGCCTTGATATGCTAACTATACCTTTTTCTAGTCTTACACCTGCAAATGAAATTTGATTCTCCTTTCTAACAATTGTGTGCTCTGATACCATGTAAAATTTTGTGCTCTAATAGCATTTAAAATTTATGGAGCTTTGATACCATGTAAATTTTTAGCAAACCTACAAATATTGAATCTAGCTAGAAAAGAAAGAACAACCATACACATGCATAAAGAAAAAATCTAAAACAAGAATGAGATGAAAATTTAATGTTTCATTAATTACAAATGAATAGGTTTATAATATATAACCTTACTCAAATAAAAAAGTGGAGGAAAATTAAAATAAAATTAAAAGAATAGAGATATTCCTTACTTAGCTTAAAATCTAAGCAAATGTAGCTTTATCAAAGTCACTTGAATTGAAAATGGAAATAATACAATAAGTTTCCACTTCCAAGAATAAAACTTGGAATAAAAATAATAAAGCATAAAAGTTTCCTCTAACAAATGATGAGTTATTTTCCTATTCACTACATAAATATTACATCACCACATTCAATCTAGGAACTTCTAGTACACATTTAACTAACTGCACATTTCATCAAAGACTACATGATAATTTTGAATTGAACCAATTTTTTTATAGAAAATTATTCCACTATTTCCCTACCTAAATATAAAATTTTAATTTATATCATCAAATATCATGCTACATCAATATATTTTTAATTAAAATGAATAAAAAAGTCTTCCAAAAATTAAATTAGATAATTATATATAAAATCATAGTTTATAGATGTATTAATATAATATCACATGACTTATTATTTTTGAGTGCTTGTCTAAAATTTCTTTAAAATTTTATTTAAGCTTGCAAATTATTTCACCTTTACAAAGAGGGAACCTTTAAGTAGGATGGACAAGATATTTTTTTAATAAATAAAGTGGTCCTCTTGAGGTTGTGGTGAAATACAAGTAGTCCTTTTTTTGGTATTCATTATTGGGATATGAATCCCAATAGTCACATGACCATTCATTTTCTCCCATCTCTTCATATTCGAAGAGCTTTGTATAAATAACTTGTTCAATCTATGTAATGGGTATTGTTTCTTAGATTAATATAAGTGATTTTCTTCTTGAGAGTCGATGTAGGCAATTGTCAAACCACTATAAATTTGTGTTCTTGTTATTAATATGTAATTAATATGTTTTCATGTCTCATCACAATGTTTAAAGATAATGTTGCATTAATAACTAGATCGTGTGTTATTTCTATGTTAGTATACTAAATTTTTAACATAATTTTCCCTATGAACACTAAATTCTAGTTAGATAACTTTTTATAAGAGTGATATGAACACTAAATTCTAGTTAGATATATTTTCTTGTATTTTTTAATATTATCAAAGGATATCAAATTCCTTATGTTTCTAGGATTTTCTTTTAGGCATATAGGGAGGCTCAAATATATTATGTGGTAAAATATTTTGTGTTAAAATTAAAATTAAAAATATTGGTCTCTAACTAGCTTCCTTTGCAAGATAACCGTAAGAGCTATTATTTGCATGAAAAGTAGGTAAATTCTTCAAACAATATATCATGGAATGAAAAATATGATAAGGATATACTTGTTATTTTTAGAGAGATAATGTGGGTAAATAGCCATAATAAGATTAACGATGACAAGTTTTAACTAACTCTATACATTTCTCATCTACTCTAAGATAAGAAAAATGAGTAGTAAAGAATATATCAAAGCCATAAATTAAGTATAGAGTAAATAAGATGAATCAAACCATTATAGGAATCTACTACTCAAATGAAGTGTAGAACCACTAATAAATAAAACATCATCATCTAAGTACACTCACTATTAAAAATAAATATATATTTAACAAGTAAAATTATATATAGAGAATCCTCATAATTGACTAATTATAGGGAAAGGAGGGACCAAAACGAGGTCTTAAATTTTGTAAGTCTATTTTTAGATAAGATTGTGTGTATGTTTTAAGATTGAGGTCTTAGATGACCACTTTTATTTTATAAAATCAATAAAATTTAAAATTTCAAAAATAATTCAAAGATGATTATGCTCAAATTTTGAAGGTGTGTTGAAAACAAGAGTGTGTTTGAAATCTACTTTTTACCCTATAGTTTTCTAATTTAAAAGATTATCCAAGTTAAATATTGAGGGACCAAAAAGTGGTTATATTTTTATCACTTAAATATATCATAACATTGAATTTCCTCCCCATCTTTTTGAAAGTAAATTATTTTGTAAATTTATTTGGTGGAAGTTAGCTAAGATTGTATATTAAGAAAGATATTTTTTGCTACTGTTTGATGATATTTTGTTTTAATATGTGGAAATATTGATAAAAATAAAATGATCATCATTCTTCCCATAAAATACATAACTAATTAATATATTTTAATGTGTATAGAAAGAAGTATTGGAGATGAGAATGTAAATTTTATTAATTTTGGATTTACAGGACAAAAAAATTTGGAGGATAACAAACATATTTTTTATGAAATATAAAGATCAAAATCTTGATATATTTATATTTTAAAATAAAATGGTTATAAATTTAAAATGGAGCTTCACACCATAGATTTGTTCATGTGCGAAATATTTCATAAAAATATGTAGGACCAAGGAAGAGCATAATTAACAGTTGTGACATTTGTGTAACATAGATTTAGACTCCCTTATACAAGTCCAACCTTTAGGATTTGATATTCAAGGGAAAATCAAGCCTAAATGTTCTTAGAGATGGACCTTCTAAAGCATAAACAAATAAAATAAACTCTCGTTATAGTGTAAGTGTGTTATGAAACATATTCTACAAATTGAGCATATTTTTTGACCTTAAGACTTAAATTTTTTGGTCATAACATAATATAATATGAGCATTATATGCATTCAATAAGGTATTTAGATTAAATCTAAAACAAGACATTTTCAAAATGTATTCTAGTTAATTTTTGTCCCTTCATCTTTATTCAATTAACTATCCTACATGTAACAAATATTCACTTGACTAATTATGTTAGATCATGTAATGATCAAGGAGCTAATAAGTGACACTGAAATATATACGAGGGGGTTAATAACTAAAATCATAGTCAATTCCATAATCATGGGATATATCACTAAAAAAGAGTATTATGAGTACTCATAAAACTAAAGAATGAGCACGAACACTTCCCTTGGCTAGGGGGTAGGGAGGATAGTTGGATGAGAGTTTTAGTTGAGTCACATTCTGGGTTAAATCCCTCTGGTTGCGGGGGGATTCAATGTACGGGCATTTCGTTGAAGCATTCCTTCTTCCATTGTTTCTAGCCGTTTGGTTGTTTCATTCCCGACCCGATTGATATAAGGTCCGGGCAACCCAGATCGACATTTAAAGCAAGCAGGATTCGCTAAAAGTTGCTTCTTCCCCCCGCCAAAGAGGGTAAAGTAACAAGAGTAGACACATGTATATCATGATATATAGAAGAAATATCATCTAACATTGCAACAATATATTGAAAAGAGGTTTCCATGTCATCAATAGTTATGATGCACAGTTTGTAATAAGGTAAATTCAAACTTGGTGCATACTCATTCCTATCACAAACCATAGCTAAATTAAGATAAACATAAAGCTCATTGAAAAATAAAATAAGCATATTTAGGATAATATGATTCTTACACTGATAGAATCTATAAAGGAGGGATAAAAAATACAAGATCGAATAATGCATCCTTACCTATAACATAAAAGCACATAAGTGAATAAAGTGTAATAGGAACAAAAGACATAAAAGATGAGGCCATTGCCAAAATCGTAAATATATGCATGCAAATAAATAAGAGAATATAAGCTATAAGAATCCTGTGATAATTAGTATCACACTAAAGTAGAATAAATTAGATATAATAGAATCAAAAGATCATGAAAGAAATAATATGTAAAATCTCATATGAAATCAAATAAACTAATAAACAATAAAATATAACAAAATAAGAAATATAAGCCCCAAGGAAAAATAAGGCTTACATAAGATAGATGAAAATTCTATTACACAATATATCAAGAAATTCTAAGATAATGTAATAAAAATCTGATCTAAACTTTACTTAAATATATAATGCAATTAGCGAATTCCATTGCTAAACAAGAGACGCAAAGCATCAAAGTTCCTGCCAATTGTTTAATTCATGTGGACATAGGTTGAGGTGAAATGAGTGGATTGATGCATTTTGAATTTTGAGTGAGGAAAGGTTGTTGATACGAAAGAATCCTTGGTTTTTTAATGCTTAGGTTGCATAGAGTTTAGGTGAGGAGAATTTTACTTGAGGAGCATTTGTGTTTTTGTAACTTTCGTTATATATTTTGAAACATTTGTATTGAAATATTTATATTTATGTACTGTACTTTTTAAACCTATAACATTTTAATTTATTTCTGATTAGTAAATTAGCTAAAAATAACTATAAATTTTAATATGTATGTTTTATAGTTTAATTGAAGAATGAAGATTAAATAATATAGATTTGCATAAAGAAAAATTGATTTTATTGTTACTTTTTTAAATTTATGTAATTTTATAAAGATGTATTTGATATTTTGCTTTACTATATGATTTTATATATTTGATTTATTTATCTGTAACATAATCCTTCTATTCATTATACCAAATTTATTAGTTAAATAATTCAAGTTTATTTCCAGCACCTTTTGGTAAAATTGTCTTCTCACTTTTCAAGGTTGACAATTTTGAAATATACAATGTATTCATAAAAATTTGAAATCATATCTTTTAGAGTTGAGTTGTTTATTTAAAGCTATCATCTAAAAGCATATTAACATTATCAAACATTATTGAAAATGGTTATCAATAGTCAATAAATCAACCATCAATTGTCATTGAATTTTAACAGTCAATAAATCAATATTTATTATCATCTTCAAATTAATTTACTATTAAGATATTCTTATCAGGTGTGAACAAATTGTAAGGCATTTGAAACTCCTCTGCCTTCTGTGGCATTTTGTAACAGGGCTAAGAAAGCAAGTGTAACTGTTAGGGCATTTTTAGCAATCAAAGAAGTGAACATGGATTGAATGTTTTCCTTGTCACCTCCAGCCAAATCAGGTAAGCCTCTGAACATAATTACTGTGACACTGCTGGATTGGCAAATCTGCAAGTAAATACCATTTTAAAGATTAACGTAAGCATGGTAATAGGGGAAAGAAATCAAGATACAAGAGAGGGTGTAGGATTTACAGAATATTTTAACTGAGCACCCCAATGAAATGTTCTTTGATAAATGAAGAGATTGAAAAAAAGAGAGAGTGTCAATGAATTAAATGCATCTTAGTGTCAGTGTTAAAGAATTTTGTGGTATCCAATGGGTGGTATCACATCAAGCTAGTTTTCATAACCTTCTCCCAGCATAAGCACAATAAATAAGTTTCTTCGATATAGATGACTTGATCCCCAAGAGGAAAACTATTTGCAATCCTGTAATTTGATCATAATTCATGCAAAATTCCTGTCTTTGTTTCATTGCAGATTGTGCTTTTCATAATTTCATTACTGAAGGTCGCTGGAATACATGCATTTTAAAAAGGAATATTGTAACATCTATTCTATTTCAAACATTTTATACCTTTGCCAAATTAATAACAAATAAAATCAACTTAGCGTTTTTATCTATAAAACTTGATGAAATGGACAAGGACAACTATCATACTCTCATCTGTGCCAAAATTTTGATATTCTAAAAAGAAAGAATATTTTCCTGCACTAAAAGATTAAAAAAGGGGCATTTTAGCGGGACACATATCCAGAAGGCATGTCTTACTACTGAAGGTGTCAAATATGGAAATAATAAGTTCAGTTTTTAGCCATGATAAAAGAATAACTATATCTGACCTTGTTTAAAAAATTGAGCTGCATTATGACAGATGTAATTGCCACCATTGTAAAGAACCATGTTGCAGGGTAAACTAGCTGGCTTGTTCCCTCTATTGTGAGTTTTATGGCAATTTCCATGCCCTTTATAGTCATGACCTGCAGAAGGGCATGAAAGAGCATTTAACTCAATTCAAAGAGAGCAAAAGCATCAATCAATTAACTCTTTTGCTGAAATGACTGCTCAATTGAAAGAGAGAAAAAGCATCTTTGTATCGTTTTAGAGCCCATTAAGGAACAAATGGCTGTATACACCAGTACGTTTGTGTGTCCACATCGTGGAACAAAGTGCAACATTAAAAGCAGAACTATAGCTATCACAGGTACCATGTAGCACAAAAATGCTGGGAGATAAGAGAAAGAATAAGATCAAGTGAGATGGAAGTGGTACTTTTCTCGTCAAACCCAAGTAATCTAAGCATTAAAAAAGGTAAAATATATAAGGAAGATAGCTCTAAATAAGAATCTGGAAAACATCGCTATTGTTAGCATTTATCAGGATCAGAATTTACTCTCTACTGTCATCAAGTTCATAAAATTGAATGTTCTTATTTACCTGACAATGATAGTCAAGGCAGCTAAACGAGTGAGAAGAACAGCTGGGGCAAATACGTAAGCTACAAAGTTCGCGCACTCTCCCACAATCACTGTTACCAGGTTGCTATATTGTTGTGTGAGTCAGTGTTAGACATTACAAGTCTGTTTATAGTGTTGATTTTATATCTTTTTTTTGCTGTAAGAATGAGCAGGTAATGTATAATTGTACAAGGAATTTATACGTTTCAAAACATTGAAGAAAATGAATCGAAAAAGTCACAGATAAGCAATGGACAAATTGTGAATGTAAGGACTTCAGAGAAATGCAAAGACCATTTTGATGAAAGTTTGTACAGCGTAATATAACCATAATAAAGTGTAACATATTTATAAATATAGTGTATCGAACTTTGAAGTAAAGCTGTAAGCTCAAAAAGTAGTAGTTATTTTCGAGTATTTAAAGCATTGGAGCTTTTCATTTATGTACAAGAGACAAAAATTATAAAATTCGAGTAGAAGCATGTCGAAAGCATATAGATCGTTGCTTGTTCGCCTGAAGTGAAAATGATGTGCCATGTTTTCCAAATCTGGTATCTGCAAATTTGTCAATAATTAGTATCGTATGGCAAAGCTAAAATGATGTAAATATGTGTATCAAGTAAAGAGTATTAGTAGTATAGGAATAGTTACCTCTTTGGCTGCAATTTTTCTCTAGTCTGGAAACACAATGACATGTGTGATGATGTTATTTTGGTTCAAAGTGAACTTGCCATTTATTGTGAACTCTCGGAGCATGAATATAACTGCTGCTTTGTCATTGATGTACTGTTGATAAGTAGTATCTTGTAGAGCGGGTAAGAGTTGTTGAATGATACTTTTTTCTATAGAGCAATGTACTGTTTGTTTGTTGTCCTTTGTGATAATTGTTTTGAGGTAGAGAGAAATTGTGTATGTGACTTCTTCGTCACATTTTTTGCAATGAGCAGTTTTTCCATTTAGTGTACCATAGCTCTCAAACCTGTAATTGCATTTGGGGCAAAATGCGTGAAATGGATTGGAATACGCATTTGTGGCCCTTAAGTTTCCAACAACCTATAAGAAATATTAGAATATTAGTGTGTTCTTGAAAGATAGTAGTAATAAAATAAGGACAGACATAATTTTGAACTAGATACCTCAAATGTGGTGTGCAGAAGTCCATGCAGTTTTTTTAATGTTCTTTTGTCATTTAGCTTGCAGATAAATGTTGAGAGACTTGTACGAAGAGCATTTTTTTTATCAACCTTTTTTGCAATGTTTCTTAAAAGCAAGGCTGGGGTTTCATTTTTTTTCAACTGCTCTTCAATTTGGAAGTATTGGTGGGTAAAATTTGGATGCATGTACAGCTGTTCGTAAGCAACAAAGTTAGTTTTTGAAGTGAAAACTTGAAGATTTGAATTGAAAGGATCAAGGAAGGTGAAAATAACTTGTCATAACTAAGTAGTAATGTTGAGTGAGTATGATTACCGATGCTTTATCCAAATCTGTGTAGCCATCTTTGATGTCAAGTATGTGTACAGTGCCTTTAATGTGTGTTCCAACAACAACTGCACCAATTGTTCCGATTGGGAATTCAGCAGTACTTGTGAGTAATTGTTGTAGAGTTGTGCCTGGAATGAACTTGTATTCATCCAAAAGAGCAGGCATTGTTTCAATTGTACTTGAGTCTTTCAAAATTAGTATGCAGTCACAGTCTCCATGATCATAATCTGTTCTAGGTGCAATTTCGAAGCCTGTTACTTCTATTGCCATGCTTGGTATTATTTTTGCTTCATATTTGTGGACCAAGTTTCCACTTACATTTAGTGTTATTGTCATTTCACCTTTGGAGTCTGTTAAGTCTGCACATAGAACTTCTTTTGTCTTCATGGCTCTGTCCAAGATAACTTTATATACTACAAGCACATCACCTTTGAAAGCTGCTCCTGCTCTTCTTGCATTTAGATCCTCAATTGATAAAGGAATTTTATTGTTTAGTTTTGCTCTATAAAAAGAAGAGAAAGATCTTATTTGTTTTTTAGAACTATGTAAACCTGGAAAACGGTGGTATTGAGGCTAATTACCTTTTTGCCAAGTGTTGTTCCTTTGGTTCTTCTTCATCTGTTGCCGCCTTTTCTAGATTCATTGTTGCTACTGGAATTTGAAAACAAGAACCTTAGTTTTTAGAGAGAAGTGTAAATAATAAAAAAATTGACCATTTAGTTATTTTCCTTGAGATGAAAAAATAAAGTATGTATATATATATATATATATATATATATATATATATATATATATATATATATATATATATATATATATATATATATATATATATATATATATATATGAGATCTAAAAAATCCAGATCAGAAGTAAGTTGTAAAGCTCCAGGTTTGCATCAACATGAAAGATACTTTAATGGAATCTAAAAGAGTACTTGCATGTCTAAAAGGCCAAAATTAATATAATCTATAGATTTAAGCTTTATTTCTTATACTAATCATTTGTTTAGTTAAGGATCCAAACTTCCAAAGTGAATGTGTCATAAAGGGGCAATGCCTCATTTATTTATGTTGTGCCATCATATTGGATAGAACTAATGTGATGAAATGGAAAATAATTGAAGTTTGGATCATTTCATTGACTGGATTCATTTGTTCTGAGACTGGATTTTGAGTTTCAGCTTGTATATGGTTATTTTTTTTCCTTCTCTTTTTTAATAGTTGACTGATTTTGACTGGAGCTTATACCACCGGGGTGATAATGAGGAGGCTATCCTCAAGAACATGCCAATGTATTAACATCTCACCAATGAGATTTGAACCATGATCACAATATTCATACTGTGTTGCAACTGCTATTGTATATGGTTTTCTAATATAGTAGGAAGGTCAGTATTAGCTTTGGATGACATGTAGAATCTCAAGTGGAATGGAGCTTGAGAGAAAGTACTGGGGGTGGAAAGTGAATCTTTGATGCAGCTAAAGAAAATTCTTTTGGGGTATGAGAACATTCCAGGGGCAAAGTGGCTATTTGGATGGATTTGATCATCATGGATTCATGGAAGGATAAGCATCTCACTAATAGAGAAACATGATAGAGCAGTTAATTGGATATAATTGATCATTCTTGATTTATGGAACGGTAAGCATCTTGGTAATAGAGAAACTCATTGGCAGGATTAAGCAGTCTGGTAATAGTCATGCCTATCCCGTTTCTATTTTCCCACATAATATGAGGACCAAAATTGGGCGGGGGACATTTTTGACCTCAATGTGAAGTATGAATTGAAGAGAAATGTGGGAGGTAGTAATTAAAACTTGTAGAGAAATGATAAATTGGCAATTAGGTCAATGGTAAAGCAATAGTTTATTGTAGGTATGATTGTTGAACAAAAAAATTAGTATGTCAAATTCAGCTTTTTGATAGCTCTTAAATTAATGGACATGTTCTAATTTCTTTTGTTTATTCTATACTTTTGTTACCTTCTATGATTATTTCTTATGATCTGAAAGGATTAAGAACTGGAGAAATTTTTTTTGAAAGGATTAAGAATTGGAGAAATAAATCAAACACACCTCTATGGAGTTCCTGACTGAGTTCCAGAGTGTAGGGAGTGGTCTTCCACCAAGCAAGCAGTGGCCCTCTATGGATAAATTTTCAGAATGAACTTCAATAGTTGGAATCTGAATAGGTACTCTGTAAAGCAAGAACAAGGTTAACAATATGATCATGAAATTAAGAAAGAGATAAATAGATTTCCTAGCTTCTTGCATGTACCTATCGACATTTGCCTTGAATGAAAATGACCAAATTGGAATCTGTAGCAAGGTACCCATATTTCTTGTTATTTGAGTTGAATACAAGCGACTTGTATACAAGTGATTTGTATGAAAGTGGGAAGAATTATTACATTTGTATTTAGTTTCCCAATATCTTTAAATCAGATGTAATATTTTGGCATTTTTTTCTGATCACTTTCTATGAAAGTGGGAAGAATTATTTCATTTGTATTTACTTTCATAGTGAATTTTTGTAAAAGTTGCAAGATGGTCTGTCCAATAAGCCTCACTTTTGTAAATGGCACATGTATTTACTAGGGAGTTTGTCCAAATATGGTCAATTTGTGATTTGTTTGTACTATGGATTTCATTTAGGATGTAATGTATGTTGTATTGTTGCATATGTTTGATGAGTGTTTTGGTGGTTGTGTTTTGCTTGGACATGTCAATATTGAAATCTCCTACAATGTAATGCATATTTTTTGTACCATTGAATTTGACTATTTCTGTAATGATAGTTTTAATTTCTATGATAGATGCATTAGGCCTTGCATAGACATTGGATATGTTGAGCTCATTGGCAAGATGACAAAGTGTTATTGTAATGGCTTCAACATTTGGTTGTTTGTGTTGTTTTCTATTTGTATGTATCATATTGTTTCTAGCAAGGATTGTTAAACCATGTATGTGATACATTGAAAAAGAATTATAGTTTTTGAAATGAATGGTAGTATTTGGAGTTACAAAGTGTGCTTCTTGTAAGCATAAGATGTTAGAGGACATGATATCATAGTCATTGATAATGTCATTTGTGTGGGCTTTTAAACTACGTGTGTTTAATGTGCATATTAGTATGTGTGGTGCATCTATTGTGCAAGTTATATGATTTTCAAGTTTCCATTGTGCATCTGTTTGAAGACGAGACATTTCAAGGTGTATTTTTTCTTGGACTTTAAAATTTCGTTGATTCAAAGGATTTAATAGAAACAATGAATCAATTGTTCTTTTTTGGGAAAGTGCGGTATATGTTAAACCATGTTGAGTTATGCCATTTGGAGCAAATGCAAGGCCTTCCATTGTGAGTCCTTGTGAGCGATGAATCGTTCGAGCGCATGCTATTTGTATTGGAAATTGTTTTCTAATTCTTATCTTCCCACTTGTAAATTTTTTTGGGATGACTCTAGCAGTTCGGAGAATAGGAACCCGGTATTTCTCCACAGCGCCAACATAGTATTGAGATAGCTTTTTCTTTTGTTCGTGGCCTATTTTTGGATCATGAAATTGTATCCAAACTATATCAATATCTTTGTGCCTTGTGTATGCCTTAAATATTCCATCGGATCCATTGACAAGGCCATCTTCTGTATTGTAGTTTCCTACAAAAATTTCTGCAAGAATGTTTGGTTTCAAAATTATTTGAGTTGGTAGAGTTGCTGCATGGTTGTATATTCTTATTGTATTGTAGCTGTCATCTTCGGTGTCAGTTGCATCTAATATAATGAGGTGTCCAGACACTATAGAAAGCATATTATTGTTGTGTCTATCAACATCCTTTTTCTTATAGAATAAGTAGGGAAATCTTGGATCAATGGGTGCAGGGCGCAAGAAAGTGTTATTTAGGTATTCTAAGTCGTTAGTTGTTTGCAGACCTAGTCGTATTCTATTTAGGATTGCGATGAAGTGGTCATCCTTTTGTCGTATTGTAGTAGTTAATGAGTAGCACTTGACTTTGTCTCTCCAAAAATTGTAGGGCATTAATTCTGTTGGAGCTGGTTTGTTGTCAAAGACAACAGAGTCAAGTACGGGTAGTGCTTGGTACAAATCACCATAAAAAATTGTATCTAGGTTCCCAAAGTATACAGTTGGTAATTGCATTATATCACGTAATCGCTTGTCAATGTAGCGTAGAAATGTTGACCCTACCAATGAAATCTCATCTATGAGGAGTACATGTAATTGATTGTAGTTCTTTGACATTGTATCCAACATTTCTATATTTAGTGGAACAAATTCTGATTTGTTGAAAGGTATGTGAAATGCTGAATGTAATGTAGTTCCACCTATATTGTAGGCAGCTTTTCCTATATAAGCAGTTACTAGGCCTTTTGGTTTATCAGGATCGCTATCAATGCAATTGTTGTAAATGCGTATAAGTGCTTGGTAAATGGCTATTGCCGTGAATGTCTTTCCAATTCCGGCACCTCCAGTTAAGAACAAATGCAATGGAGTTTTGGGGTCTTTTAGCTTTTTAATTATAATATCCTTGACAATTGCTTGTTGCTCTTTATTTAACATTCTCCTTATTTTGTAGTACTCATCATTGTCCATAATATGGGGGATTTGTGCAATTTCAAATGGTTTTTGTGGTGTAGTGTTTAGGGCGGCATGAAATGTAGATTTAATATCTTGTTCTATATCATATTGGTCTTTGTGTTCGATAATGTTATTTTCTATGCACAAGGTTTCATTGTTGTAGTTTTCAACATTTATCTCATCAATAGCTTTATCTTGTAGGGTTTATGTTATAACAGTATTTTGTGCAATTGATTTGGATTATTTTTTCATTCTGCAAGAAGGCTTTTTCCCAAGAGTCATAATTATATTTCAATGTATCTTCGCTATTTTTGAATGGTACGTATAGTAATAATTGTTCTCTACAGTGATTCTCTAAGTCGAAATGTTTATTGAAGTTAACAAATCATATAATATTGGGTTTACTTTTTGGTTCAAAGTTTGTTCCTTTTTTTTGGAAGTTGGCCACAAATTCCGCTAGACATATATTAGCCAAAGTGTCTGGACGATTTAAGTAGTAGTCTACTAGTGATTTGCACATGACATTTTTTGAATCATCTGCTTCTTTCTTTAATTGTTCTATTGGTTTCAATATAAACGTACGGTCATTGTTAGATTTTGTATCAATAAATATGCATTTCCTAGAGCTGCTATTTAGTGGGAGTGATAAGACGAGATGAGCAGCTTGCTGGGCTGACATTTGTTGTAAGTTCAATAAAGAATTTCCAAGTTTTCTTATCATTTTGAGTGCATCTATGTTTTCTTCTTGGTGGTCTTTGCGTATTTTTTTAAATGCATTTGTCATTGTCTTGTCAACTTTAGCCATGTATGAGCTACAATACATTGCAGCTGCATATGCATTTAGGACAAACTGTGCATCTGTATTTGCTTTCCAGATGTTTGGGATTTTTTTTGAAAAACTATTATTCCATATCTGTGAAGGCTTCCTTTGCAGAAAAAGGGTGGGTCTATGGATTGTGGATCTCAGAGCCATTATGTAGTCTTCTTCAGTCATTTTGATATCATTTAGGAACAATTCAAACGTGAAAGAATCATCATAGATATTCTCTTGAAGTTTGGATTGAATATTAGTAGCTATTGAGCTTAGTGTTTCATTTTTTTCATGTAATGGTTCAAGTATTTTAGTTTTCCTAATTGGTGGAAATGGAAAATTGTATCTACATTTTGCTCTTTTCGATCTTCTGCATTGCTTTGTATGGTGATGCTTGTGTAGTATGGCTATATTTGGCTCAAAATCTTCAGTTTGACATGTGAGGTACTTGTCTACAAAGTCCACGATGGTTGCGTTCGATTGTTTTCCGTAGATAGGTGCATCTTTAACCCATATGAAGAAATGATCATGTTCATTTCCACGATTTTGAAATTCAGTTACTGAGAAATAGTCTAATATATTTCCAAAGAAAGATTGATCTGCAAATATCAAATTTTTAAGTGCATTTATGCGATGTCTATAGTAATGCGCACAAGTTATTGGATCTTTTTGAATTAGTTGATATTTGTCGATTTCATCAGTGGTATTGAAATTTCCCTTTTTTGTTGAATGGTGAGAAATGTGTAGTTCTTCAAGTGTTTGTGTGAGAGCATACCAATTTTGTTCAGCACTAGTGAAGGTGAGGAAGAAAGTTGGTGGTCCTAATTGTCGTATCATTACAAATACATTTTTTTTAAGTAGTTGTGTATAGTCTGGAGATATTCTTATTCTCTTGAAGTCAACATAGCCTATATTTGATTTCAATTTTTTTTCTAGATTAGGTTTGTGTTTGACATCCTTTGCTAATAACTTTCTTCCTTTTAGCTGGCCTTTTCGAATTCTTATCGACATTGTGGACATTACTTGTTGTATTAGTATCTTAATTATTTTGAAAAATAGGTTGGTTGTGTGATATGCAAAGCGCCTTTGTGAATGTGACAATTCCCATTGTGCTATTTTTTGATATGTAATTTTTTTTTCAATGTTCGCATCACGTGGACTGCCACAGAAGAGTGTTTCGAAATTCATTTCCTTTGCATATTTATCTTTAAATATTTCAATAGGGTATTGGTCTTGTGCAGGTGCAATTTCTATTACTTTGTCTTGCATTTTGTGTATATTGATGGATTCGGTAAATCCATGTATCAAAGTTTCACATTGTTCTTGTTCTATATCACTTTCTGAGTTATTTTCAATTGTAATAAGTTCATCGTTTTCTTCAATTTCATTGCTGCCTTCTAGAGCTTGATGCCAATCTTTGTTTAGTTGCACATCTTGCATTTTGTATAATTTGGTTTCTATCAATTGTTTGAGAGCTTGCATGAGGACGTTTGGTTGTACCATGCCCTTTTGGAATGCATTTTTATATTCCAAATGTCTTTTCAGGGAGACAGTAATTGTTGTTGTATTGTTAGTTGATAGAGGCAAAGCTGTTTGTATAATGTTAGTGTCAATTGGAACGTTGATAATTGAGCCAGTCAGACCTATTTGAGATCTTTTGTAGCCAAGCTCCCAAATTTGAGCAAATGCAATTCCCAATGAAACAAGTCATTCTTCCAGTTGTGTTAAGATTTGTACATATTTTAGTGGCTTGTTTAGTCAGATATTGTGTGTCGTACTATATTGTGGGAGCCTGAAATTCTTCAGTGCGAAATTGTATTTTCGACAAATTGAATTTTCTAATATGTTGTCGGTTGATTTGTCAAGTTCGTAATAGGTTTGTTTTTGTTGGCTTCTGAATATTCTAATGTCTTTCTTGAAATGCAAGAGCTGACAAATAGTGCATATGTATTTGGGTGTGTCTTGGATTGTCTTTTCAAATACATCAACTGGCAACAATGTTCTCTTTCTTTTTGAAGTTGAATTTTGAGTAGTTTTTCTATTTTGTTTTGTTTCAATTTTGTTGATTTTTCCCATTGTTTGAATGGATTTTTCCCGTAGCATTGATCGATGAAGCTTGTTATTCCTAATCCAATTTTTTAGCTTTCGGAGTGATGTTGCTTGTTTTCTATTTTTTTTTGGGTCATTGTCTCTTTGTATTCTATTTTTGTTGACATTTTCTATATTTCTTTTCATTGTTATTTGTGTACTTTGAAGGTGATGATTAGCTCTCATTAATTTCTTGACGTCGTGTAAAGCTGTTTGTTCATGTTTTTGCACAAATTGTATTTGCAATTGTGCATGATCTTGGTTGAATGCATTACCAACATTAGAGTTTTTGTTTGTGTGTATGTTGTCATGTTTTGTGACATCTACAATTTCTACTTGCTGATTATGTTGTTTTTGTTCTAATGGTTCTTGTTGATTGGTTTTAGACATTTTGTCAAAAATGTCAATGTCAATTGTTGGTTGTATTGGTTCATGGGTACTATTGCTTCTAATTATTTTTTTAAGCTTTCGAAGTGATGCTAGATGTTCAATTTTTTTTATTGTTCTTTTTCTGTTTCTATTTGTGTATCGTTGGCAATGCCTAACTTTTCTTCATTCGTAAATCTTGTGGCATATTTATTTTTTTTAGTTCCTTCATAGCTCTTAGTTGTTGGCATTCTACATTTTGTATTTCACAATGTACTAGTGGTTCAAAATGTCCACAAAAAGGATTAGTATCATGGAAAAGCAATGAGTATGTTTCTGTATGGGATGATTTGTTGAAGTGCAAGTACTTTTTCCCTCTTGTAGATGACCAAACACATATTTGTATATTTAACCACTTCGATAACCAATGAATGCAAAATACATCCCCCCAAAGTCCACTTTGACTACTAGTTGTTGTTGGTTTTGTAGACATTCGTATTCTTTGTAAATATGTATCGACGTCTTTAACTTTATGCAGGTCGTATAAAGTTTGGGCATCTAATTCATAGTTGTAGGAGTCGATTGCCTCTCTTTCTTATCTTTTGAGGCAAGCCAAGAAGTAATCAATAGTCCTGCTGCGCAATTGAGTTGATGTATAAGTATCATGAAGTAACCATTGCAAAGAGTCAAATAGGCAATCTCTGACATTGTACTTAAATGTGCATATTCTATATAACCCTTGTTTATTTAGCACATCATCAATGTCACATTGCACAAATTGACTTTTAATTTCATATTTTTCTACATCTACAATTGCTAGTTTTTGTATGTCGGCTTTCCTTGTATCATGCAATTTATTCACAGATTTGCATGTTCTATCTTCCTCCATAGAGAAAGGAGCTTGTTTTTCGTATTTGCGAACAATACTTGTGTAGTTTGTGGTTGGTAAGATTTTCAAGTACAACATAATGTTGTATGTTGTATCTCTACTATTAGAAATTGCCACTATAATATTTGTAAAACAAGAAACATTAGGTAAAAAGTAAATGAAGGTTGTATAGTTTTATTTGACAAAATAGAATTCATTAGCATACTTGATAGGAAAGAGGACCAGGAAAAGGCTAACAAATATAGGTCTAGCACCTTACCGTGTATTATGTCATGTAGAAGTTGGTTGTTTGTCTTCTTTATCTGTTTTTCACAACTTAATTTCCAAATGACAATGCCAATTTTAACCTGTAAAAAGAAGGAATATCATTTAGTTAAGGTTCATTGACAAAATAGTAAATCAAATAAAGATTGCAAGAAATATGTGGAATGATATTAATTATATGAAGTGCTAAAATAATTTTACAATGCAGTGAAAGTGAGAGTGACGTCCCTGTCCATTAAGTCCTTAGTGATTTTAGTATTTATGAAATATTAAATAATATATTGAATTTTTAATATAATTATTTTAAAATTGAATATTTGATGAATCTTCTCTTAATGCAAAGTATTCTTTCTTAGAAGCACTCATATAAGGATAACCTCGCTTAGGATATATAAAAAATATCAATATCTTTTGTATTAAGATATGATAAATATAAGCAGCAAACATATAGGATAGGTTCCTCAAGATGGGATATGTTAAGAGTGTAAACCAAACTACAATAACTATGTATGGCAATGTTATTGTATGTACACAGGCTTTTTACTTTATCTTATGGACTGTGAAAACCTTCTGTTCATCATAATAAATTATATATTAGAAAAAATATTAAGTATAGTAAGTATTTTAAGATATGAAACCTGTAAGCCACTACAGGGGAAAAATATTAAAAAAAAATACAAAATAAATAATAAATGAAATTTTAAAAATCTAAACATACTAATTATTACTAATCAGTTTCTGGGTTAGATTGTGTGGAGTTTTTTTAACCATCAACATTTCGGATCATACTACATGATCCATCATCAGGATGGTAGAGAGAAAGAATAAAAAAGATCATGTAGTATGATCCATGGTTAAAAAAACTCCACACAATCTAACCCAGAAACTGATTAAATTATATATTTTTATTTTTATTTTTAATGATAGAAATAAATATTTAACTTTGATTTAATTCAAAAGTTGTATTTTTTATTTTAATTTTTAAATATATTAATAGATTTAATAAAAAATTTAATTAATATGTATACATTATAATATTATTATTAATTTTATTTTCTTCTTTAAATAATTTTATTTATACTATACTATTTATAGTTATGTATCAAATTTATAAATTTACATATTAATATAAATTTGGACAATACATTTAAATTAAATTGAAATAAGTATTAATTTAAACATGATGTTGTTTATATCAAATTTGATGTCAATAATTAGTATCATCAACATTAATATTCTTTAAAAAATTGTATATAAGAAATTAAAAAGACCTAATGTCAATATCATCATACATTTAAATTCAATTATGAGGAGTTCATTTATTTAAATATTTTTTAATATCTATTAAATCAAATATAAATATTTATATAACCCTTTTAAAACTCATTTACAATTCCACTTAATTGCATTTAAAAGACTTTATGGATCCAGCTGTAGTATTAAATTTCATTGAAGAAGATTTTATGATTCCAGTTGGAGTATTAGATTCCATTAGTTCTTCACACAATAAATGTTTTCTACAAATCTAGTGTTTGATTTAACATTAAATCAGAATAATAGTCCACACATCATCAAAGTTCCTGCCCTGCTATGAATACTGAAAATCTGGTTTTGCACTGCTAAATTGTAACTTGTTTCACTTGAATATATTCTATTACAATTGCAGCATACCTTGTCAACTCTTTTAATTTGAGAGACAACTGCGTTATTTAACCCTTCTATAGAAAATGCAACAGTGCTCGCATGTACCTGCACTTACAATAAATGAATGAATGTTTTATTTTCAATGTCTTCCAAGCTTATTATTTATCTAGAATTATCGGTTAAGATCCAAACATCCTTGAAGTTTAACTTTAAAAGGAAACTTCTGAACATGTTGAAAAAATAAATACTAATTTAAAGAAAGCTTCCTTTATATTTTAATCTACTTTGTTACTTGATGTAGTAAACTGACACTGCATTTAACAAAGGAACCTTTATATATTACTTGTCTCACTTCTCTATTAAATCTAAATTATGTGCATACCTTATGCTTATTGTTACTCCTAATGTTTATGATTGACTTCAAATGTTCATGTTTTAACTCAGTCCGAAGGAGAAAAATATATCTATTTATTTAGTATTTTCTTATAATATTTGTATGGTGTCATAAGCCGTACATAGTCCATCTACAGTATAAACGTATTTTAATTCATATATGATTAGTTAAAGAAATACAAATTGCTGACCATTTATATTGATATAATAGAATATTAATATCATAATCAATTCTTAATATTCATAATATTGTATATTGACATATATAATATTGATATAATAATCAATATAATATCAATTATATTGGTATTATAATCAATATATAAATCAAATATAATATTAATATTAATATATTACATATATATATATATATATATATATATATATATATATATATATATATATATATATATATATATATATATATATATGATATTATAATCATTATTATAGAATATCAAATTTTAATAACAATAATATAATATTCAATAATAATAACAATTTTAGTATTATATTATATAGATTTTAATATTAATATTAATTCATAAATACATGTTCTGAACTGACGCATAGGTAAAAGCAACAATTATATTACTACAGATTCTTAATATTAATTGGCATAGTAGGAACTAATAATCTAAGGATGTATGTTTAAGAAGAAGTAGGCCATTGATTCAAGGCAAGGAAGACGTTACCTGTCTCTTACAAATATAAAAAGGATATAATATAATTATCAGTGGGCAGATGGACACTGGGTATATTAAAAGAAAATAAAATAACAACAAAAAAATTATCACGTGGCTAATTTCTATTGTGCCTCGGAAGGCACATTTAATTTACTGTCAAATAGAGCAAGCACAAGAAAATTTTGCTAAAATTTTCCTCTAAATAAGCGGAAAACCCTTAAAGCCAGAGCAAATCGATTGGGCTTTTGCTGTAAATTTACCCTCACTACTCCTTCACCTACGCCATAATAATTTTGAGGGTTTCTCTTATAGCAGATCAACTGGGACTTGAAATTTTAAGGTATACATGCAATGTATTGAAATTTCTGGTTCCTACGCATTTCTGTTTGGAAAAAGTCTGCTTAACAATTTTTAATATAGCATTTACGCTGGAATTTTAAAGCATTCTTAGCTTTTAATTGTGGTTTTTCTTTGCTTCTAGGGTTGTACAATCTCTGTTAAAATTTAGTTGCCTCTGTACTATATCCTATTGTTAGATCTTGAAACCCTTTTATTTTGAAAAAATCACATCAAAAATTCTAGTGAATTTTTATTTCAAATTGATAAATCCTATTCATGAACATATCATTGAACGACTTTCACAATTTAGTGTAAATTAGTGAAATGTGGCAGGAATGATTGAGGCTGTGCTGTTAGGGAAATTTCATTTGTGAGCTTATCACTGGACTTAGCTGTAGATGTGATTATCCACCTGAAATTATTGGTGAGTTTGATTAACAATGATGTTTCATTTGTTTCTTGTAAATCCTCTCAAGCAATAGATATTATAACCGGAAGCCTGTGAAATAAGCTCTGTTGGAACATTTTTTTCTTCTATTTATATTACTTAATTTTGAAGCACAAAATAATCGAGATGTTTATGCCACGACATAGTACGCATATGGTTTATAAAATAATGTGATGCCTATGTCTTGCTTTTTTTCAAAGGAAAGAATTACAAGTCACAATGCCTCTTTTCGTTGAACTTGGATTTTGATTTCCTTAATATCCCTATGTCACTTATTATAGGGACCTAGAGTCACGCTTGAAGATCTTGGAGGACAACCTAGCATGCAGAGAGCACCTAACATAGGACCAAATCCATTTAACAGTCCATTCCAAGGAGCTGGTTCTGCATTTATCTGAGATGGATTAGGGGCATATGCTTTTTGATTGGCTGTCACAATTATCAATAAGGGTTAAAATTACTTTTATTTAAAAAATTATTAAAAATTACTAACTTTATGAAAGGATAAAAAATTAAAAGTTTCGCAAGAATTTTCTACTGCCTTCTTCTGGAAGTTTCTGCAAGCTTTATTTGTGTGACTGCTGGAAGTTTCTGTTGCCTTTTTCTGGAAATTTCTGCCTATGAGAATTAAGCTTTATTTCTTTGCCTCTGTATTTTAGAGTTTACCAGTAGGGAGGGTAAAGGGGGAGGGGAATCTGTTTCTCAATGGCTACTGTTGCCTTTTGTAGAGAAGTTTAGTGAATTCACCGTCGGTCTTGTGGATTCACCTCGTAGCTCTGGAAATTTTAAATTGCCGCCCAGGTCTCCGGCCCACGCCATTATTGATACTATAAGCAGCAAAAGGGTTTTTCTTGTGAGAAAAGGGGAGAGAAACAAGGAAGGAGAGAAGTCATATGACCGAGAACGCTGTCAGCCTCCGAAATTCTCTGGCTTGATTCTTTATGATAATTTTGGGAACCGCTTGCCTGGGTTCCCTCCGCGCTCCCCCAGACTCAACGTCTTTCACCCTTCACCGTAGGTGAAGATCCAGCTTTGAGCATTTAATTTCTTTCAGAAATTTAGTAATCTATTGTTATATTGAATTGCTTCATCCAATAAATTTTTGTCCTCTCAATTTTGCTTGCTTTGGATGGAGTGATAATTAATAATAATTGTCTGTTTAACAGTCCATTCTAAGGAGCTGGTTCTGCATTTATCTGAGATGAATAGGGGCATATGCTGAGCGAATTTTTGGAACTAGTTCAGAGTACGTGCAAAACAATGTGTTAAAAAGGCACCCCTATTTTTTTCCGGCTTGCCGCAAGCTAAAAAAAAACAAAGACACAGTGTTAAAAATTAAACAAAATCACAAAACGGCTGCTTCTTTTGAGGGGCCTTCCGTTAGCCAGCGTTATAATATAATAAATGCTTTCATATTAAGGTTCCGGGTTTTTTTTTAGGGTTTCTTTGGTTTTACCAGGCGAGAGAGGTTTTTCCCGGTGATAATCTCTTGTAGTGTTTTAATTTCTGGTCTATTTATGTCCGATGTTAGTCGTATTTATTTAGTAGAAAAATATGCAAACTTAGAACTCTACAGTGGGCTGCCCTTTTTGCTCTCGGAGGGTATGAATTTTTCTTAGGTTTCTAGAATATTGCACCATAGCTACAGTTTCTTTAAATTTCCTGCCTTATTCTCGACAACTTTGCTTGATAAGAGGGGGTTTTATCTAGTGGTTCCATTCAAGGGGTCTCCTTTGTGGATGCAAAGACAACTTCGGGGTATTCTGGTCTAATTTCTAAACAAGGAAGCTATTTTTTAAGCTCTTCGTTCTTGCCTGCAATTGCCTAGTTAGCAATATTAGTAGCAGCGGTAGGACGAAGGTGCCGGTAGATGAAAGGTAGGAGCCAAGCTACTTCAATTTCCCGTATATCCGACCACAGAATCAAAAAGGATTCCTAACCAAAATTCCAAAAAACTATAAGTCCCAAAACTCAAACAATTTTCAAAATTCAAACAAACAGCAAAATCTTTTGCAAAGAAACAAACAGAAACAAACTTATGAACACTCATAATCTTCCACCGAGAAACAAAATTAAAATAAACTTCTTACCTTTCACAGACAGATGGTCAACGAACAACGCACAAGCATATACTACCCAGAATTTTCAGATCTCAGAAGGCTTGCAGAGAAACAATACCTTGACGTTGTTCAAGTGCTTGACGTTGTGCTATGAGAAATAAGATTAAAAAAACTTAAAATGTACAAAAGTTTTAAATATGCATTTAGAGTCCAGTTGGATTCATAAATAGAAATTAAGAATATGGTACTTGATCAGCGGAGTCATAAATGGAAATTAAGAAGATCGTACTTCAACTGCGGAGGTTGCCAAATTTCTTAATTAAAATGTTCAAAAATTGATTTTTCTCCTTACGAAAATTAGTAGGAGTCAATAAAAACATGAATAAATACTATTATTTCTAATTTTTAAATATCTAAAAATTACAGAACTATAGAAAAAACAATAAGCTTCAAAAATACTTAAATTTGATTGGTCAACATTAAAAAAAATTGCATCTAACAGATGCAGTAGTATCCTGCCTATGGCAGGAACTAATAAATTCAGCAAATTTAGATCTACGCAATATTAACGTCAAAGTAAATGATTTGCCATATTCTATGATCCCACTCCTTATCCCCCACGTACCCAACACGTATATTTAACGAGCACTACAATTTATTTAATTTTAGCTCTTTAATTTCTCTTTGTGAATTTCATATGAAATCATCAATGACGTTAGCGATTAGAACCGAAGAAAATCTAGAAGAAAAGTAGATGGAAAATTCTATAAAGTAGCTCCATTTTCCACTTCCCCGTGGACCCTACCATTTGTAAGCTTGTCGATCAGTCGATCTACTTCTACGTGTCGTCTAAGAAATCGTCGATCTACTTCTGCGTGTCGTCTAAGAAATCGTGTTGTCCAAACAACTTCTTAATCAGACGAAACCAGCATATGACTTCCACGTATTCCACGAAACTTTGTTGCTCTATACTTCCTCAAGAAGTGAATGATAATTTGATTTTCTATTAATGTATATAATAATAATTTTGGGTCTCTTTGCATCAATCAATGTAAGTAGTTGTACCTTTTCTTTATCCGTTTTCCGATGTTGTGCAGTATCAGATTTGTCAAAAATGTTTTAATCGCCTTGGATAATTTCATTAGACGATTATAAATTTTGGAGTCGTCTAATGTAATGTTGATTTTTGTTGTGAGATTCTATTTAACTAGTAATCGTATCTTGGTGTGTAATGGGTACGTCGAAGATGTTTGGAAGGTCAATTAGGCAATTTTTTTGGTCTAGTAGAGCATTTGTGTACTACATAAGACCGAGTGATAGAGATACAAAAATAGAGGTGGTGAGAGACGTTGGAAAAAAAGGATAAAGATAAAGACATATGGAAAAAATAGTACCAAAGGAGGGAGAGATGTGGAGGAGGTAGAGAGGGGTAGGAGGGGGGAGAAAAGGAGAGGGATGGATAGAGAGAAGAGATGGAAAGAGGGGGAGAGAGGGAAGAAGATAATAGATATAACTCAATATATATATATATATATAGAGAGAGAGAGAGAGGGAACATGCGAGATTGAAAGATATAGAAAGAGATGTGTGTATGTGTGGACAAGAAGATATAATTGACATCCTTATAGTTACTATATAAATTGAAATTATATGCATGAGTTTCACATCGTTCATTTCTAAGATATTGATATGATCCAAAGGAAAAAATAAATATCAAACCTAGCGCTAATAAAGAACATTTATTGGTCAGATTATATTATTTGAATTATATTTATAAAATAAATTACAATTCACCATTAAATCTTAAAATTATATGTATAAGTTGCATATCATTTACTTTTGTAAATATTGATGTGATCTAACAAAACACCAATATCAAGCTTTATTATGCCAAAAAATCATTTCTTTGTCATATATAAGTTTTCACTTGTTTCATTCCTTTTATCAATATACGAGTTTACAATTACTCTTAAAGCATAATTGCTTAATCTTGTGAAAAATAATCAACTCTAATTTAGAAAATTTATAACTTAATTTACATAGTTTAAATTTTAATTTTAGTAAATTAAATGAATTTAATTTTAAATCTAAATTCTTGGTTGTTGTTATTTTAAGATGATATTATTTGAAATATATTTATATAATAAATTATAAATCACCAATAAATTTTAAAATTATATGTATAAATTTCATATCATTTTTTTTGAGATATTGATATGTTCTAATAGAAGCATCAAGTGAGGCTTCATTATGCCAATAGATCATATTTTTGTCATGTCTAGATTTTCACTTGTTTCATTTCTTTTGTCAATATGTAGTAAAGCATGAATTGTAATTGCTTAATCTAGAATCTCTACTAAATTACTTATATCTCACACCAAAAGTAGTTGTAATTAAATTGGTATAAAGATAATATTTTTACAACACACATAAAGTATTGGTAATCAAATTGGTATAAAGATAGTATATTTACAATGGATTCTAGATTTATCCTTAGGTGTCTTTGATTATATATATATATATATATATATATATATATAAAAGTTATTTAATTGCTAAAAGAATGCTTGATTTATTTTTTAACAAGAATATATATCACATTAAAGTAATGAACAAGAATTATGGTTTCAAGTTCAAAGTTTGCAGACATAACTATTTTTTTTGAGACTAATGAGATATCATTAGGATGAAGTTAGATCAAATTGTTTAAGAGTTGAACTAATTAAACATTATGTATTATATTAATATTATTCATAATATGAATAATATTATTTATAATATAAAATAATATTGCTATAATATAATAAAGCTATAGATAGACATAAGATAATATAAATAATTTTAACTATTTTGAATTTTTATTGGTGCTTAAGTTTAAAATAGAAAGAGAAGGACTTAGTTGTCTTTTATTTTTATTCTAAAAATTTTATTATAGCATATTCTAGAAGAAAGTTGTTCTTTTGTATTTTTTTTATATTAATTTAGTTCTTCTAAATACTATATAGAAAAATATTATATAAGTTTAAATAATGTTCAAAAAAATAGATTTCATTTATTATTATATTTATATATATGGAATAAGAATATATATTCTATATATTAACATTTTAAATTTATATATCATTTCTAAATTATATAATGTGTAAATTATATAAAATTGTGTTTTATTGAATTTATTTGGTTTTAAAATTAATTTTGATGTAAAATTTGTTAGGTGAATTTAATTATAGTGTGTTTTAACAATCAACATATCCTAGTCATTTGATATCTTAGATTAGGCCAATTAATGTCCTCGCCATTACAAATTGAAATTATGAGTTCTAAAATTAAAATATAGTGACTACAAATACATGCTACATTTATTCCCCTGTCATCTCTATCTATCACTCTCTCTTCTCTCTTTATAGCGATATCTCTCCTCTCCATCTCTATCTTATATTTATTCCTTTCTATCTATATATCCCTTATCTTTGTCTCCCTACCTCTCTCCCTTCCTGTCTTCTATACCAATCTCTCTTTCTATATCTTTATTGCAAACATAACATGAGCATGATGTTAATGATACTTGATTAACCCCCTCTCCCTCTCCCTCTCCTCTCCATGTGTATATATTTAGCACTCTCTCTCTCTCTCTCTCACACACACACACACACACACATCCCCCATTATTCTCTCCTTTTAACCATCTCTCTCAATTTCTCTCCCTCCCTCTATATGTCTCCCCCTCTTGCCATCTCTTCCTTCCTTAATTCTTCCCTATCCCCTTATCTATATCTCCCCCTCACTTTCTTCCTCCCTATACCCCTCACTCTTTTCAAATGAAAACGTTATTTTGATTGAGAAACTTTGTTTAAATTATTTTTACAAACTCCTAAAAAACAATATCATTTGTTAAATGACCTATTAATTGATGTGTTGTATTTTAAAAAATTATACAAAACATTGACAAAAGTTTTTCTATTACATCTTACACACCTCTTCAGCATAACTAACATACCTAATACACACTAAGGTACAATTGTTGATTAATATTTTCCTTGAGATTGGAGAAAATAGTCATGTGTTTCTCTTGGACCGCCTAATCGACAAGGAGACAGACTTACTAAGACGCCAAACTTGTTTGTATAATTAGTTTGGGGTTCATTTTAAACGTAGGCATCATCCCCAAGGAAGAACCTGTGAAGGTGCCAAAACGGTGTATGCTATACCACTTTTTTCAGAAACATGCACTTTTTTCAATGGGGTCCCTAATTTTAGTGGCTATATGCAATTGGGGTTGCAGGTGGTTCGCAGGGTCAAATACATATTCCAATGGGAGAGAACGCAGGAAAACAGAGGCTTGGAGATTTTCATCCCTGCATTTCTCAGTCTACTATATTTTTATGGGCATCCACCTGTCCGTTCAGGGCATACGTCTCAGTGTCATGGCAGGGAAGAGGGGAAAATTTGGCGATTAGAGTTTGCTTGCATGTTTTGAGGTGGACGTTAATGGAAGAGTTTAGTGCATAGATTCACGTGACATTGGTAGCTTACAATGCAAAGGCCTTTCAAAGTAAATTCCACAGAGTGTTGGGTATCTGCAGAGGACCTCGGGCTGGTTTCGCCTTACAGTATTTGACTGTAAGCTTTTTTAACTTTTGACACATTCATTTTGTTGTAGTTTTAATGAAACTCTATATAGATCTCTGACATTTTAGGCTGCTGGTTTTCTTTTTGTTTGCTGAAAAATTAAGACAAGACAAAGGTTGATTTAAATGAAGTGGGGCACGCCTGAAATTATATCTCTGCGGGCGGATGGAAAAAAGTGATGAAAATTATACCTTTCAAGTTTTAACATCATTTTTCCATTGTTTGCTTGCAGAATGAGAGCACCGATGACAACATTTCCTTTTTCCAGCTTCCAGGTTCACGACCATTAGGCAGGTTACTAGTTGTCAAGGCCTAAAAGGCCTAAGATGTTAGCCGGTCAGATGATAAGTCAGCTAGCAGATCTGGTGCTTCAAGTATTAGTAATGAAGAAATTTTTATCCTTGAAAGGCTGCCAACGGGATTCACGGGGAAACTGCTTGTATATGAGAGTAGTGCAGTAAAGATGAAGCTTGGTGACATACTCTTAGATGTAAGTTGTAATTGTTTCTGTATTCAGGGGTTTGAATTTATTTTGTGCACGTTATATTTGCAATAAACATAATATTCTTCTTCATGCGCATATCTGATTCCATGTCGTGACTTTTTTATCACAAAATTGCTTCAGGCTGTGCCTGGATCTGAGTGCGTTTTCGCTCAGGATGTTGTTGCGATCAATTCAGTTACCAAACAGTATTAATGGTTAATTTGTGTATATTATTTACAGAGATGCTAGATGAAGATGAATTTGGAGAAGGATCAACTAACACATTTGACCAGATATGGACATAACTGCAATGCCAGTGGGTGAAGAAAAAGGTAACAGCGTGGCATACCACGTCAGTCTACAAAATAGATAAACATGAAAATAGTGAAAAGCTGTCAAGAGTAGTCATTAATTCCCTTTCTGCAAGATGGACGGCGAAGAAGCTTCCAATGGTAGTCATTAGGCTCTCCACAACCTGCAACCCTCGATCGTCCAAAATCAGTCGGGCCTCTCTCAGATGAAAACGCCTACCTCTCTCAGATGAAAACGCCTACGGCGTAATTAGTGTAAGGTTCAAACTCATTCTGCTTTAAAGTAACATTCTATTCTTAGTATCATTTGAAATATATAGAATGGAATTCTAAAGTCTAATTATAAATAATGTATAGTAGTGTGTATAGTCTCCACCCTTAATAAATACGCACTTAGCTAACCATAGTATTGACCTAAGAATGGCTCCTACACTAATATCAATTTGTGATATAATAATTTTAGATAAAGGAAACATTTAGTAGTATTTTGAAGAGCTTTGCACTTTTTTAATAGTATGACCTGGTTTTTTATTTTTTTTAAATATTATGAACTAATAATATGATTAGTTGCCACATTTTCTCACCTCAAGAACTATAAAAGCAAGAACCTAAACTATGATTCAATTAAACTAAATGTGAATTCAATCCCAATTGAGATCCTCCAGCTATTTTTTTTAAAAATGATAGACAATTAGAATAAGGATGACTTGAAATCATTGAGAATAGACAATAAAAATTAGGCATCAAATCACCATAGAAAATACTTCTTGACTAGTTATAGTACATATTGAGACTATTCTCCTTGCACATAAATTTTTCCAGACAAATGCCTTCAAAAATATTGTAATTTGTCAACTTGTTAAAAATATCATAATATTTTTTTGATCCGAACACATTTAAGACATACACATGATAAAAAATCACGAAATCACCCAATGACATATCTATGAAATAAAACCTTAAAAGTAAAATTTGTGAGAACTAAATTAAAAATTACAATATTCATTCAAATAGTTTTATTTTCTTAATAATGCATTTTACTAATTTGTTACTAATCATGAATATATTTATAAATTGTGATGTCATTTCATTGAGCATATACAGTTACATGTCCTAGAAATAACGAACGATTACACTCAATTCATATTAGTTCAATGATGACAAAGTTTAACAATTAAACTGAATAGATGTCCACAATCTAAATGATTGCATGAATGTTTCTAGATTTAACTGTGTAAAGTTTAACAAAATAAATAAACAAAAAGAAAAATCTTAAGCTCCTAAATAGATCATCACATGGCTCCATTTCATAAATAATTAATAGTAAGTTAAACACCAAAATATTTGAACCAAAATGTCCACCTAATTGATTATAGTAGTTGAGTTCAAAGATTGTTAATATACTCATCAAATACACAAGTTTGAGAACACACAATAAAGTATTTTAGCACCAATTTATCAACACAATATAAATCTTCACAAAAGCCAAGCTGAAAAGAATGAAAGATGTAGGTTATGAATCCTGCAACAAGATTAACTTCACAAAATTGTTTATAAGGAAGATATAAGGAACAACTAAAAGAGAAATAACATATAAGTAATGAATTTTCTTCATTCATGCTATTTTGAAAACATTGATAAAATAAATCACTTTATTTATTCAAAAAATAAAATCATTTAAGATTTCCTAAAAAAATCATAAGGCTCTATTTAAAGATTTATACCAAACTTTTAAAAATGAAAATATATTTAAAAAATATTTTAAAATTTTTACAACTAGCAAAGAAAAATCAAAACAGATCTCCCTACAATTTATTTATTGTATAATGATTGAATGCATAGTCTATATATTATTATATACGAGTTATACCTCTCTCACACACTTTCAATTTGAATTTAATAAGAAGAATCATATGTAATCAATGCTTTTACATAATAGACACCACGACATTATTATTTCCTTCAGAAGACTCATATTTACATGGAGAGAGTCGTGGAAGAGGATTGTTCGGTAATGAGTATAGATTTTTAATACTAAAAAAACAATTAAACTTATGGGCGTTCCAACTTCCTTCTCTTCGCCAATAGCACTTGGCTCTTAATCACTCGGTAGGATTTCCTCCCATTTTGCCCTCTCTAATCATATTCTAGTTTAATTGACCTAACAATAGACTATTGATAGTGAAGCACATCTATAAGAAATGTATTCCACAATATGTAGATTTTCCTTTAATAGGGTGAAAATTATGCAGCGTACAGTTTTTACTCTTAAAATCGACTGTATGGAGCATAAAGAATCTGATGTTAAATCGCAGTCCTTTGTTCTACCTATTTAATTTTCAAAGACAAATACCGTGTTTGAAGCTCGCGTTACCTTTCGACAATTGCTTTATGTTATTAAATGGGGAATATTGTGAATTTCGACATCCCCGGAGCTGGTAAATTTGACAACCACAAATGTGGGGAAGACATTGATAACAATAGTTTTATTTAAAAGCCCTAATGTATAGTCTCGTGTATCACTCTATATCCCGAAATTGGTTCTGGACATTGCGAATGTAATTAACAGAAAATTAGTAATATTTATTTACAAAACTAGAAGGCGCTCAAACGCCTCTTTTTACAATCCAATTTACAACAAACTCTCAGATAATTTACTGCAATCATCAGCAAGCATAAGCCCCCTGTTGATTTCGTCTTCTCATTCTGCTACCCCATGAGGTCGAGTTATTTCCCGATCTCCTTCTAATTAACTCCATCAGCTGAGCTTCCGACACTTGAATACTCCCTAATCCGCCTACTGTAAACATGTTCTGCAGTCTCCAATCGTAATCCTGGCGGAGCAGGGGATCTGACAGAGTCTCATATGCCTCCTGGACTTGAAGAAACAATCTGCTACTCTCTTCTTTCTCTGAAGCAGGGCAGACATCAGGATGGCATTTCAGAGCCATTCTACGGTATGCGCTCTTTATGTCACGCGCACTCACGTCGGGAGAGATAGACAAAACATCATACAGTGAAGATGATGAAGGGGAAGAAGAAAATGAAGTATTTTGAGATTGAAATGCCCTTATGCTTGTAGAATACTTCGGCCTCGCTCCAATTCTGACCCGTGAAATTCCAGAAGACGCGGCACAGTTGCTCATAACACGGGGCGCCTGAAACCCCTTAATTGATGCACTGTACTCCATGAATCTGTTACACAAAGCTTCGAATTGACCAGCAGTAAGAATTTTGCCTGTATGTGTAGATGGAAATGCAATATTTCGCTCAAACTCCAAATAGATTGGATGAAAGAAAGAGTACTTGGTTTGATGGTAAGGAGAAACAGTCTAGTGCATATATATAGACGGAACTCGAATTGGGGGTTTTGGAGAAGGATACGAAGTCTATACAGGTAAGATTTTCTTGCTTCTAGAAACAGACGGTGGCCCTCTACACTACACACCGCCGCCACGTCCCATCTGTGTCCGGTGAACATTGTTTTCATCGATCTTCAATTTGGTTTTTCCTTCATTCTGGATCATTTACACGCGTCAAATGGTGACACGACATCAGGGATTAAATATATGAAGTTCGTTTGTCGTGACCAGGCGATCAATTGCTCAAACAATCCTTGGTCACGCGTCTTCAACAAACGAAGTGGTAAGGCAAGCAAACAATTCAGTCTTCTAGATATCCGTCCTCTCTAAACTACGGCGGTTTATTTAAACCTCAGAAATTGTATCATTTTTTCACCAATTGAATAATGTAAACACCAAACAATTCCTCTGCTTTGGAAGTCTAAAAGATCAAATCTTACTTTTGGAAGAATTTGGAATTGAAATGAAGTCTTCGATTGGATATTATTTTAAAAAGACGCTTGAAAGAATTTGGAATTGAAAGGAAGTCTTTGATTGGATAATAGTTAAAAAAGACAATAAATTGTATTTAAGAAACAATGATTTCATTTCATTTCTAGATCTTATATTCTAGAAAAAGACGAAGGTCACCTAATCCCACTAGAGGGGAAAATGACAGATTACATCGACAAAACCGAGGGTGGGACCTTTGGCGGCCTTCTAGAGTTCCTCCCGTTCTATTATATAGTTTTTGTCCCCAATCAATTAAAATGGAAAATCAATCAATTTCCATTTTCATTTTGATTTGTTGATTTAGATGGTTTATTTTTTATAATTACTCTAAGGGATTACTATATGAAAGGCATTCACCTGAAAAAAAAAATCGACCGTCCACGAAGCACTAGAGGTGTGCAAGATGATTGAAACGTTTGCAGCCATCAGATTTTGATTAGACATCATTCGCTTTTTAGACATCATGATTTTGTTTTTCCGTCCTCCCTAGCAATTCACTGTTAATTATATGCGTACGAGTAGATGCATTAATTTAAAGGGACTCGCTTTGCCTCCAAGATCTGCAATATGTTGAATTAAAATAGTTAAAAAACAAAATCACAAAAATAAATATTTTCTTTTAAGTGAGATAAGTATGATAAAGAATATAATATGATTTAAGGCCACCACACTTTGATAAAGGATATAATATAATTTTATAATTCAGTAATTAAGATAGATATATTATTATTCAAAAAGTTCATCTTTTGTATGTGTTTTGATAAGCGAATGCAAACAACGCACGGGATAGGGGAGGGTCCCACAAGAGTCACGTGTGCTATTTAAGTTTAACCACCACATACTAAGTATTGACTGTTTAAGTGGTTTGACTAATTTCGAATATTAAATATATGATTGTTGTTTTTAATATTTACAATGTTTTTAATAATAATATTATGTTCAGTTTTTTTAAACTTAATTAAATTTAAGATTTTTACAAAGAGTTATTATTCTTATGTTTTAATATTTTTTTAAAAATTAATTTTCTTTTTATTATTTGGGTAAAAGCATAATAAGTTGTCACCCTTTTACAAAGGAAGAGGCTAACAACACCAAAATTGAAAAACTTGAAGGGCATAAAAGTCACATTTCTGTTCAGAATTTGAAGATGATGTAAACAGATAAAATGTGTAAAATAGGATGAATTTTATGCTTATAATTTTTAAAAATTAATTTGAGCAAAAATTAATATGTTTTTTAATTTTTTAGGTCTATTTTTCATATCCTGAAAAATACTACAAATTAGGGAGTTTACTTCTCGTCAAATCATTATAAGTAAAACATTGTTTTCCCCTCCAATTTCAGAATATGTTTTAGATGACATGTATATCTAGTGAAGGAAAAAAGGAAAGAAGTGTTTTCAATCTATAGTTTACCCATTATAAATATTCAAAGTTGAACTTACCTGAAATCAACACTTTTTGTCTCCAGTCACTTTTCCTCTATCAAAACTATGCCAAAAACCAAATAAATAACATATTCTTGAAGATGACTCTCTCCTCTAGTGTCGTATATGATTTTAAAATTTTTTTGAATTTATTTAGCATTTTTCTATATTTTCTGAATACACATCTTCTCAAAGTTTAATATACCTATATTTAGTTTTTAGCAAATTTGTTTAACATTTTTTAGTTGAAACAATATAAAATCTATATGTCCAGAATCATACTTCCGAGATCTAGAAAAGGGTACTTTTAGTTTTTTAACATTTTTTATTTTGATTAGAGAAAACAATAGCAAAAGTGCAAAATTTTAAATTTTTTGTGTTTTTGGAGGTTTAGCTACAACATAGCATGCCACCTAGGTAGACTCGACCGAGTCTGACTGGGCTGAGTCTAACTGGGCTGAGTCTGACTGGGCCGAGTCCCCCTAGGGGTCGGCCCCACACGAACAACCAAATAGTGTGCAAATGAGGGGCTTGGAATGTTTTTTGATATTAAAAATATCATTTAGACTCGGCCGAGTACCAATTGGCCACGTCTACTAGGCCACGTAGATGCCATTTGGTGCTGTGTGGCACCTATGTATACTCGGCCCAGCTAGACTCGATCGAGTCTAACTGGACCGAGTGATTTGAGTTAGCCTAAAAGATGACACTCAATTGTGCTTTTACCCATTTATTAAACAAGATTTTAATATTACTAATAGTTAAACAAATTTATTTAATGTGTATAATTAATAAAATGATAATTATTACAATGTAATCTATTTTATTTGTATAGTTTAATGTTTACTACAATATGTAGAATATTATTTTTTTATGAATTAAATTACAATCTTGAATTTAATTTGAAAAATAAATAATATATACCAAGATTAATAATATGCACTACTTATTAATTGTAGGTGCGGATGGGGTTAAGTTAGCTTAAGGTTAAAAGTTGGTTAAAATTAAGGTTTTCATTCTAAGAAAAGGCTTACGTTAGGGTTAGGATTAGGGTAGAGCTGGTAATAGAACTTGGTTACGGTTACAATTGTTCTTAGGACTCAAGTACATGATTACCATTCTAGGATAAAGCTTTGGGTTAGAGTTATAGTTGAAATAGGGTTAGGGTTAGCATTAGAGTTTAATTATATTACAATTGGTATGCCTAAGATCTAAATTAGGGTTAGAGATAGTGTGAGAGTTAAGATTCCATTAATATTAGATACGCACTGTCACCCATCTTTCAATCTCAGCATTTAATTGATCTTTATGAAGAACCTGCTAATTTTTATATTATAAAAAAATATCTCATAAAAATAATTTTAGTACAGGAAATGTAATTTTTTATTGGATAACATTATATTTATTATCAAATAAAATATTATTAATAGTAATTTATTAAATGCAATTTAAAAAATAATTAAAATTTTTATATTATAATTGTATTTATTATCAAATAAAAAATATTTAGATTGTATAAAATTATTTATTATTTATGTGTCAATTATAATAAATTTAATTTAAAATTATTTATCTTATAAAAAATATTTTTCGGGGTACCTATTGCACACCAAGGTGCAATTACTAGTTATTTTTATTTCATAAAATTTAATTAGTTGATAGATTTCCTTTGGAGAGAAACTATTAACAAGATTTTTATCTCGCAGGGAGTCGGGATTTTCTCCTTTGCTGTAAAATGAAGGATGTTCATGTATTGAGGTGTTGTCCAATTCTCACAAACCCTCTACTTTTTATTGTGAATAATCTACCACATTTGGAGATAGGAAAGCGAAAATTAAATGGATGTTAATGATCTAAATATCATGATTATCTCTACCAGCCAATCAGATATTTAACGATGGTCCCAAACATGACTAACATTCCATATTATTTTTAATTATGTACATTCTTTCACACAATACATATTTCCTTAATAAGATTGTAAGAATGCTTAATAGATCTTGGCAATTCCCAAGAGGACATGCCTTGCTAGGTTTTTTTTGTAGTTATTCCATTATGAAAAATTATTATAAAAATAAAAGTTTCTTATGTTGCTTATCCAGAGAAGAATTTTACAATTAATGAACATGGATGTAATGAACAAGATCTTGTCACCAAATGAATGGAAGCTTCTCTGAGTTCCTCAAATAGAACTATATTAATTTTAAATTTTATTATTACTTATACTAAAGTTAAGTTATCATTAAAATAAAATAGTTTAGGCTTACAAATAAGATTCCATTTCATGAGAATATTATATAAAGTTTATTTTAAATAAAACAAACCTATAGTTTCCTTATTACACAATTCAAACTTTTTCAAATTTTTTTAAAAATCAATGAGAAAATCATATAAGAATAATTATTATTTATAAAATATATGAAATATATTTTAAAAAATGGCACTATAAATATATTTATATTATCCCTTTTTAAAAAAAGTAATTAAGAAGAGTCAATATGAAACTTTATGTCTACCCTTTCTTATACAAAATTCTAAAGATATTTTTCTAAGAGAATTTCCCAACCAAATTAGAGTAGAGTGACAAAAATGAACTTAGCAAGAGCATTTCAAAGGAAGAAATTGTTCTAGCTATAAAAAAATTTAAATCTAAAAAAGCACTCAATCTAGATGGCATTCCTATTGAAATTTATAAGAGTAATAGTAACTACATTACAAATGAACTATTGAAGGTTTGTGATGATTCATTAGAAAGGGGTTCTCTTGGGCCTAGTATAGATGGAGTAATAAATTTGTTGACTATAGTTGGGACAAATCCATGTTTTTTAAAATCAATGCTTCACTTCACTACTTCAATTTTTATTCCTCTTGTTTTTTTTTCAACTTACTTTACATTTATGACAAACAAGCAATAAACATTTATAGAAAAAATGAAAAAATTAATTTTTAAATTTGAAGGAAACTATAAGAAATCATGTGTATTTCAAATATTTTAATTTTAAAAATACTTAATATTCCTTTTTTTTAATGTTCGTCTTTATGATAGTCAACTTTTAATTTAGATATTATCTATTGTAATGATTTAGCTTTTTTTAATTTTGATTTCCTAATCCTAATTTTAAATATATTCCCTATAATCTATTTTATAGATTAATTGTTTCCTTATATGTTAACAAGATACGATATAAAATAATATATTTATTTATTTTAGTTTGGAATATAAGTACCATTTTGATGTAAAAGGCAAGTTAATTAATTTTTTGCATTTTTTTCTCTATCTTTTAAAGATCAAATTTGGGTGACACAAGAATAGTTTTGTATTGTATGATAAATTTTTTTTTTTAATATTCTCTTACAATTCCAATTCTATCTATTACAAGCTCTTGAATTTAGTATCTTATGCACTCACCACTTTAGATTCTTGAACAATTTTTATTTTTCTCATCCCTAATTTGTTTCAAGTTATTTTCTTTTGCAAAAAAAGTGTATTTGTTGATTATAATATTTTCCCCACCTTGCATTAAAATTTCCTCTATCAAAATGATTATTTATTTGTGCTAAGGTACAAGTTCTCAAACTTGAATACATGCAGTTTTTTTTTAAATCATTTTTTTTTTGCATTACATATATATGTTAATATTGTAGGAATATTGATTTTCAAAATCCTATTTTATACAACACAATTATTTTGAAAGATGCCTAATTTCTATGAAATAAAATGGTATGTAGATTCTTAGTAATTTTGATTCTTTTTATTAAAAAAATATGAAAAAAATTAAATATAGATTGTTAAACATACATACATAAATACATAAGTACATACATATATACAATATTTATTTTTTATTACATATTATATAAATTAATGGTTTTTGAATGATGATATTAATTTAGAAATGTATTTTCACATAATGCATAACTCTCTTTATATATTCCTAAACTAAATTGTATATTTTTGTTTCAAAGAAACACATGAATAAGGTGTGTCTTATATTTTTTTTTAAATATCTTGTTACTTCTATTTCTTCTTAAAGAAACTATTGTGTTCAACATACATTCCTTTTTAAAAAATAAGAATAACCAAATCTTAAGAACAATAACAAGGAGCAAGATATTTGTTTAAATTAGTGAGATATAAATTCTCACCTTAAATAATTAGGATAATAAAGAGTTGACCCTGAAAACAAATTTCTCAGTGTACGTAAAAACCCTTTTGTTTCATGATCAACAGATTTATATAAATAATCTTTTATGTACTTTGAAATTATATTAAAAATACTATTTTGTACATAAAATATTACAAATATCTTGCACATATCAAATTATTCTCTCCCATATATTAAGTTATATATAGCTTCCTAGCAGCTAACCCTTGCACCTCATTTTGGTGCAACTGCTAGTTTATGTAATGGTGTTTGGTTATGTTTATAATTTCTTTGTTTATAACAATTTTATTGTAAATTTAAATTTGAAAGGAAAGGTACTATTTAAAAATAATAATAATAATAATAAATTATTATTTTGTATTAATTATAAGGAGATCAAAATAAGAAGGAATACAACATAACGAAGGGAGGCACGACCTCACAATGTGAGTATCAAAGTATCATATTATTCCCAGGGATAACTAGATTTGTTTAGCTTCCAAGCATCATGGAGTCAAATCATTACAGAGGCATGGTCTAGAAAAATAAAGAAGAGCCAAGCAAAACTAATGTAGAATCTCATCATAAGATTTAGCCCAGGTAGTCCAGCCCTAAGGGCCTTCCATCCAAACAATGTTTCTTTTTTCATGGATCTGCGCCAGCATGTGAATCCTGTCATTAGTGGCAACCTTTTTGTTCTTTTTAATCTCCTTATTGATTTCCTTCACCATCTTATCGAAGGCAGCAAGATTGTCCATGTTGTTCCTCCAAGCAAAACCATCTTTCATCTCATAGATGAACATGGTAGGGTGGCCCATGTGTAGAAATATTTCCAAATTTTCTCAATCAATCATCATGTGAACAAGCACCTGAGAGGAAATTTTAAAATATATGAGTTTACAAAAAGACTTAGTAAGGAATCGAGGGGTGTTCGGATACTTGTCTTCATTTTTTATTTTCCAAATTTGCCATAAAATGTTAGAGGAGAGAATATTCCAGAATAAATTAGCATCCTTTTTCAAACCAGGGATAAAGCCAGTGATAATCTCAAATATATTAACATGTTTAGGATAAGAGATACCAAACATAAGCCAAATTTCCTTAGCAGGAGCACAATCAAGTAATATATGTCTGCAATAATTAGGAAGCTTACAAATATCACCAAATTCAATAAAGTTTTTATCTTTCCTCAAAGGAAGTCTATCAAGAAGCATAAGCCATTTAAAACACTTGATCTTGGGATCAATCAGACTTTTCCAAACGATATCAAAGTACTTATTCCAAGAACCAGAATCAAGATCAAAGTACCACATATTGTTCACATGCTTAATAATGGAATCATTATGAGCAATAACCTTATAAATATTTTTAGCTTTTATTTTGGAAAGAATTGTAGACATGGAAAATTGGCCAAAGGCTTAAATCAATCAAAAGGTGCAGCAAATCATCAAAATAGCACGAAAAATCAATAAATGAAACAAAGGAAAATTTAGTTAAATGATTAAATGATTAAATAAAGCGTGAAAAGGGGAAAAACACTACGAAATTGATTAAATTAAATTAATGACATAGTTGTTGAAAGCAAAAATCAAAATGAACCTCTTACCCTTCATGGCTAAATTTAATTACTTTAATTAATTAATAAATCATAATTTCCCTCAACAAAGCAAATTGGAAACAAAATGGACACAAATCACTCACTTTTGTTGAAATGGTCCAGCCTTTTGAAACCATTTAAATGATTGTCCCCTCCTTGTCCCCCAATTTATGGACAAACCAAAGCCAATTGACCTTACCCAAGCATAACCATGATCAACTCACTCTACCCCCTACCCTTGGGAAATTACTATAAGTATGAGGCATTTTAGAGAGCATTTCCATCTTAGAATTTCAATTGAAAAGAATTGTTACTATAGTCAATTGAGATCATTTTCTAAGAGCAAATTGAAGATTTGAGCATTTAGAGTTATCATTTTAGCATTATATCATTGCATGGTTATCAATGGAGCTAGATTAAGCATAAATTCATCATAGAATAAGAATTTAGAAGCATCATAGCAACATTATTCTCATTTTAGAGGTGTCACTAGTGAGGATTTGCAGCTGAGAGCTCACTTACCACTTCTTTCTAGAGATCCATGAGATGTTATAGATTGTAGTTGCATTTTAGAGTAAATTACCTTTGTATTTAGCTTAAATTTTTGCTTGATCTTAATTTCATGAAGGTGAATAATATCATCACACAAATGGCACCCACCATGGGGCATTGAGCCTCAAATACTAACAAATTTGTGATTTAAATCATCTTTGCATACGTTTTTGTCTGGTTTTCGTGTGTTTTCTACAGGAATTTTCTAAAGTCACGCCTACGGGAGATCTATTCACGCTTAGAATCCTTACAGTGTCACTTCGGAAGCTTGATCTTACACCTGTTAGCTAAAAACTCACGCTCAGAATGGCAAAGCATTCAGCCTTTTTGGCTCTAAATCACGCCTAAACACAGGGAAGTATCGCATATCACTTATTTTCTGTCGCTTTAATTTCCTCTTTGCATTGCACTTTCCACTTAATTTCACGCTTAAGGAGAAATTTTCTATCACATAGTAATTGAGATTATCATGCCTTTGATCATTAATGTTACACTTGTGATAGTATCTTTATCTCTTTAGAAGCTTTGGATGTTGCTCTACATTGACTATTTGCCGTGGATTTAGAGTTTTGTTTATGCTTTGCATAATAGATTTACTGCCTGTGCTATTATTAATGTCGCTTGTGCACTGATAAGTGTTGCGTCTAATCAATAAAGTCACGCCTCTGAGTGATTTATTCACACCTACTAGTTGGAGGATGTCACCTGCGTTTAATTTGCTATTTTCATGTTCAATTTGATAAAATTTGAAAATCTGACTCTCTGTGTTTGTTGTTAACTAGTAAATGAGCAGACATCTGAGAGTGAAAAAGCTAGAAAGCAGGTTCAACAAGGAGGGAAAAGCATTGGCAAAGAAAATAAAGAAGGAGAATCAAGTGCATACAAAGGCTGTCCTTGAATCCATAGTAGATGAGGATGTCCAAGTATATGAGAAATATTTAGCTGTGATTGAAGCTTATAAGCAAAAATTTGTGTCTCTAAATTGGATTTATGAACCTTGAGATTAAAGCTTCTTTCATTAAAATCTTTTGATTGATTACATGCAAGTTTGGTTTCCCCTCATTGTGAATTGGTTGTGTTGGACTAACTTGTTGGAGCAAATTGCCAAGGTGAGTAAGTGAAAAATGAAAATCAATAACTCAAAAATGCCCCTAGCCTTTTGCTAGCTACAAGGAAAGGTATTCTACTCAAACAAGCTTGCATTCCCTTAACTTGTGGCATTATCATTTAAACCTAGCTTTAATAGGGAAGAAATTGAACCACACATTTCAATTCTAAGAACCTCCTTGTCAAGAGGTTGAAAAAGAACTAAGTGTTTGAAGTGTTTGAGAATCAAAAGGAAAGTTAGGGATATGCTCTTCATCTTCTTGGTGAAACAAACTCCCAAAAACTTACTTAAAATTCAAAATTTGCCTTACTTGCAAAATGAACATGCTAGAGATTTAGTGGGCTCGCCTCCCGAATTTGCCTTAGCGAGGCTAGTGAGAGGGACAGCCCAAAGTGGGATACACTTGCTTTTGCCACGAGAATCCGACCCACTATAAAATGAAATGCATGCATCCTTAATGGGGTGCATGACAAAGGGATTTTAATCTTCTCGAACTTCCTCTAGTAGTCCTTATGGATTGCGCAAAATCATGCCTTGGTGCGTGTGGGAAGCCCCTTTACATACTTGGGGGATGAGAGATTTTAATTCATTTGAACAGAACATTTATTAAATCCTAGCTAAATTAGAAAGGCCACCTTGTAGAGCCATGTTTACAAACCAATTTGACTCTAGGTAGGCTGTTTGGAATTCATTCTTGTGCTATACTAGTGAAAAAATTTGAGAATATACACATTAGTTGTTGTTTAGAGACATTTATGTGTGTGTTGCGTTTGTTTTCAATTTTCAAAACAAGAAATTTTCAAAAATATCTGATCAAAATTTTTAAAAAATCTAAAATATTATACCTTGGTCAGAGAAGTGTCGCCTGTACACAAAACACACTCACCTGTCAGACTTTTAGTCATGCCTGTGACTTTCTTAAACACACGTATACACACTGAAGTCACGCTCAGAGACATTTGAGACACACCTAAATAAATTGAAAATCCACCTGGAAATAGTAAGGTATCGCCTAAGAACCTACAGAATACCACCTTCACCAAATCAGTATACGCTTAGACAGGTTTCAGACACGCCTGAGCTTGTTTTAGTCATGCCTAGAAAACAAAAAGGTCAAATAGAGAGTACTTCCAGGAAGAATCAAAAAATTTTGAATATCAATTTGAATACCCTTTTTCGAGTTTTCACTGATCCAACTTACAGTCTAGTCAAAAATCTTGTTTCACATATCTATCAAAATTTTACAAAGGATTAGATCCAAGTAGTCTTAACTTGTATCCAAGGTTCATGCCTACATTCAATAGATCATATTACATCAAGCAAACCTTGCAAGTTGATGAGACTTATTTGAGACAAGAGCTCCCTTATCCTGGAGACGAAACTACTCCTAGAGTACCACAAAAGTCACCCGAACAAGAAAAAGTAGACAACATGATGTATCAAGGTAGTTTGGGTGGTAAGGATAATAGTGGCATTGATTTCACCAACCAAGGTAATGCCAATAGTGGAGGCAATGACATGAATAACTAGAGCAATATTAATAACCAAGGCAATACCAACAATGAAGGAGTAGATCCAAGTGCTCACGGAGTTAACCAAACTCATACTCAAACTAACACCAAACCAACGACAGAAGATGCCACGGATGAAAAAGTTAGTGAGGCTATCCAATGTCCTTATTTCAAAAAGCTCATGGAAAAGGCAATGGACCTAGATAGAGAAAAACATTTCATGGACTTAGCACAAAAAGGTCTCAAGCTTCCCCGTGACTTTGATGTCAACCAACTTAAAGCACCGAAAGTTGAGGAAAGTACCTTAGACATCATGAACAAGCAATTCAAGGCATTTAAAATGCAACTAGACAACATCAAGAAAAGCGGGACTCCCAAGCCTTTCTCTATAGAAGCATTGTGCCCATTCCCGTTTGATAAAAGCTTGGTTATGGTGCCATTCCCAATCAATGTTGTGTTTCCTAAATACGACAAGTATGAAGGAACAATGGATCCTCAAGATCACTTACGGGAGTTTTGTGCGTTGAGCTTAGAGTTCATGCATGATACCACATATTTAATGAGATTATTTCCGCGAAGCTTAGGAGGCATGGCTATGGAGTGGTTTTCTAAGTTACCCTCCGGCATTAAGACCTTTGAAGAGTTAGCATCAAAATTCATGGCTCATTACTCATATAACATTAAACATGATGTCATGATGATCACGTTATGCAACACAAAACAAAAAGATGGAGAGGCCTTCCTCACTTTTCTACAAAGGTGGAGGACAGTTTTTGCAAGATATCCTAGAAGTGTGCCTGAAAAAGAGAAGATGGATATCTTCATAAATAGTTTGAGTAATGAGTTAAACTACTGCTTACGAATGCAATGTCCAAAGACCTTCCAAGATCTAATTGAAAATGGAGTAACCATGGAGGAAGTGTTGGTCAAAAGTGGAGAACTCAAACTGTACAAAGATAATAAGAACAACCCCAACAGTGGCAACAATGGCAGCAATGGCAATAATCAGAAGAATCATTGGTTTAATAGTAACAGTCGTTATAAGAATAACAATAAAGGAATTGTGAATGATGGAGTAGTTGAATCTAGCAACTTGAAGGTGGTCCCCTTTTCTCTTACAAGGACACCTAATCAAGTGAATAATACCAATCAGAGCTCTAATGCACCATCCAACAACAATCACACCAACAATGGAAATCAAGGAGATAATTCAAGGAATACTAAATTTGATAAATACTTGAGGCCAACCCCCTCAAAGAAATTCACACCCTTGGGTGAACCCCTTGAAAAGGCATTAAAGGTTCTCATGGCTAATAATGTCATTACTCTACACAAAATTCAGCCTTACGAGCCAAATAATAAGCCTAGTTGGTGGAGTGCCGATAACCATTATGAGTATCATAGAATTTGAGGACACACAACAAATGAATGTCTACAATTAAAAAATGTAGTGCAAGATTTAATTGATAACGACATGATCACCATTGATGGACCTCCCAATAATGAAGATCATATGGCATTCAAACAACCTTTTTACAAACATGATAAGGGAGAGTCATCAAATAACAAGAAGCAAAGCGCCAATAATCTTAACTTTGCGCCACCTTATGATCATATTGTTAATGCTATAATAGTTAATGAACAACCTCAAAAGGAAGCATCAAATGTCATTACAAGAGGGAAGAATTCTAGAATAACCCTACAAGGGATAGCTCCTCAAAGCACTAACATCCCACCATCCAACATTGTAGTCAAACAGTCTTCTACAGCAGCAAGGCCTTATAGTTTGGTTGATCAATTGCAACGTACTCCAGCACAAATCTCTATCTTAGAATTATTGAAGTTGTCAGCAAACCATAAGGAGATTTTGGAAAAAGCTCTAGTAGAGACACATGTTCCTACTAACTTAGAGACAGAAAGGTTTCAACATATGGTAGGTCATCTTGTAGCACCTCATTGTCTTTCATTTTCCGATCAAGATGACATGTCTATAACCCATCCTCAAATTCTACCATTTCATATAGAGGTCTTAATCGAAAGGTATAGAGTCAAAAGAGCTCTCATTGATGGAGGGGCTGGTCTCAACATTTGCACATTAAGTCTTGTCAAATCCTTAGGTCTATCTAAGTCTTGCATTGACCCTACAAAGAAAATCACCATTAAAGCTTATGATGAAGCTGAAAGAGCTTCTAAGGGCATCATTGTATTGCCCATCCAAGTGGGACCTGTCAAGAAGGACACCAATTGCCAAGTGCTGGACATGAAATTAACTTATAATATTTTGTTGGGTAGACCATGGATTCATGAGATGCAAGTAGTCCCATCCACGTACCACCAATGCATAAAATTTCCATACATGGGTGAAGAAATCACAGTTGGAGGAGACTCTAACCCATTCCAATATTGCAATGCACTCAAACCTCCTCATGAGTTATACATTCCACATAACTGGGAAGGAATTATTCAAGAAACCACAATTGAAGATGTTAAAATGAAGGAACTAACAATAAATGTTATTCCACACCCTCCTGAAGCTAGCTCAACGACATCAACTAAGGGAAAGGAAAAAGTGAGCTACGAGGGCCCAAATGCAATGGAAAGTTCATACATAGCACCTAAATTGGAAACAGTAATCTATAAACCTACCAAAGAAGAAAAGGAAAAAGCCAAGAAAGATCGTTACCAACACATGAGTGAAATGATGAACAACTTTGAAAAACAATGCAAGATTAGTTCAAAAGGGAAAGGGGAACATTCTGTTTCTCTATTTGACATGCCCACATCTCCAAAATCACAGGTAAACCATCAAAAGAACATCTTCCACATAAGTATAATTCCTATTTCGTAAGGGAAGATAAAAAAGTAGCATGGGATAAGGAAGAAGATGACGTCCTTCAATGGCTTTACCATGATGAGGAAGATACTTCCAACACTCCCATGGAAAGAATTCAGCATGTAAAGATACAAACTGAGCAATATGGAAAAGGCTTTGATATAATGCAAAAGATGGGATACAAGGGAAGAGGACCCTTAGGCTAAAGAAATAGGGGATTATTGGAGCCTATTGAACCTATTTGGAGGGCAAGTCATGAAAAATCTGGAGTAGGTTTTCAATGTAAAGGAGAAATTTCAAGCCCAATGCAAGATTTTTATCCTCACATAAATGCCTTAGAATCCGAAGGAGATAGTGATGACTCTTGGGATTATGAATGGGATACTTTACTGGATGAATCATGTCATGACAAGGAAGTGATTGCTATACATACTTATGCGAAAATTCCAAGGCAAGAAGCTCAAATTAGTGAAGAACCTCCTATTCAAAGGCCTAATATCAAGAAAGTACCTACCAATGGAGCATGGATAGAAACATTTTGGATACCTTCAGAGGAGGGAGATTCAAATGTTAGTTTTAACCCGCTTGTGGCTTTTCCCATGTTGTTTCCCGTAGAGGTTGACGAGGACTCGAGTGAAGGGGACTTTGACCCTTCTTCCATGGATCATCTTGAGGAAGTGCACGTCATAGATCTAAATGATACAATGTACGAACCCTCAAATGAAGTCATGTCCATAACGCCTATTGATGACATTTTACCCAATGAACCCTTACTTTTGATAAATTTGAACCTCATTGATTGGGACCAAACCGAACCAAATGACCTACTTTACTTTCCCAATGACCAAGCAATGAATCACTACCTTAATGTGGTTGAACCCTCTTTCACCAATGAATTCAATACGAACATAATGATAGCAGCAGGGGTTCAATCTCTTAGTCAAAAGAAAAAAAAAAAAAAAATAGTAAAAAAATGAAAAGTTCTATTGGTGAAAACCCAACTATGACACCATTAGAACCAAAAAAAATAAAAATAAAAGATGTTTCTTTTGGTGAAAACCCAATTGTGGCATCAAAGGAAGAGAGATTGGACACTTTTCCTGAACATGAAGAGGAAAGGTCACCTATACTCATAGAGCCAATGAAAAAGGTCAATATTGGGATAGAATTAGATCCAAAGTTCATACACTTGGCAGCATCACTCACACCTCTAGAAAGAGAAGACTTCATAAAATTCTTCCAAGAACAACAAGTAAACTTTGCATGGTCATATGCTGACATGCCCGGATTAGATCCTAACTTTATAATGCATCATCTGAATGTTCAACTAGGGGTTAAGCCCATTAAGAAAAAGTTGAGAAAAATGCACCCCCACATAGCTCTTTTGGTCAAGGCAGAATTGGAAAAATTGTTGAAAGTAGGGTTCATAAGAGCAATAGCATATGCCGAATGGATCTCCAACATTGTACCAGTCACAAAGCATGATAAATCCATTCATGTGTGTACGGATTTTAGAGATCTAAATCTTGCTTTCCCCAAAGATGATTTCCCACTTCTGAGCATAGATGCCATAGTGGATTTGATGGCAGGACACTCAATGTACTCATTAATGGATGGTTTTAGCGGGTATAATCAGATCAAAATTGCACCTGAAGACCAAGAAAAGATAGCATTTACTTGCCCTTGGGGTACTTTTTGTTGGAATGTCATGCCCTTCAGTCTTAAAAATGTCGGAGCCACATATCAAAGGGCCATGACAAATATCTTCCATGACATGATGCACACATTTTTAGAAGACTATGTGGATGATATATTGGCAAAATCCCACAAAAGAGAAGAACACCTCTACATTTTGAAAAAGATATTTGTTAGGTTGGAGCAATTCAAGGTCAGATTAAACCCAAAGAAATGTGCCTTCAGAGTCCAATCTGGCAAGTTACTAGGTTATATAGTTTCCGCCAAAGGGATTGAAGTGGATCCTGAGAAAGTACAAGCTATAATGGATATGGAGATACCTAAGAATATCAGCCAAATGAGATCCTTGCAGGGAAAAATCCAATCCATACGAAGGTTTATCTCCCAATTAGCTGAAAAATGTCATTCTTTCACTAGGTTGCTACATAAGGATACTATATTTATATGGGATGCCGAATGTGATCAAGCTTTCACATTGCTGAAGACTTATTTGATAAATCCGCCCATTCTCATGTCACCAATCAAGGGCAAAGCATTACTTCTCTACATATCTGCTATGGAAAGATCCTTAGGGGTACTTTTGGCGCAAGAGGATGAACAAGGAAAGGAAAGAGCTATCTACTATTTGAGTAGAACATTGATAAAATATGAGCTTAATTACACATTTATGGAAAGAGCTTGTCTAGCAATGGTGTTTGCATCTCAAAAGTTGAGACATTATATGTTGATGCATAAGGTCAAGTTGATTGCCAAGATAGACCCTCTCAAATATTTGTTAAGTAAAACAGCCTTAACAGGTAGAATAGCTAAATGGGTGATGATATTGAGTGAATTCAACATCAAATATGTCGATAGAAAGGAAATCAAAGGACAAGTGATAGCAGATCATTTAGCTGAAAATCCCATGACTTCTACACAGACTATTCAAGTGGAATTTCCAAAATCTGCCATTATCAACATAGAGGCAAAAACATGGAAGTTATACTTTGATGGATCCTATACTCAAGGAGGTTTTGGGGCCAGCATATTATTGGTAACCCCTCAAGGTTACACCATTCCCAAATCCTACAAGCTTATGTTTCCATGTACAAATAATATAGCAAAATATGAAGCACTAGTCATAGGCATCAAAATGGCCTTAGAATGGAATATAAAAGAGCTACAAATTTATGGAGATTCTCAACTCATCATTAATCAAGTCAACAATGAATATAACACTAAGGATGAAAATTTGATGCCTTATAAGACTATGATTGATGGATGGAAGAAATACTTTGCATTGATCACCTTTGAACAGATTCCTAGAGAGAAAAACAGAGCAGCTAATGCCATGGCTACCTTGGCTTCTTTGTTACAAAAACTAGATCAACATGAGAAGTATGAGTTCTTGGTGGAAGAGTTGGTAAAACTGGCATTTGACCTCCCTGAAACCCAAATTGTTGCCCTCTTACATGGACATGACTCCCCTTGGTATGGACCTATATATACCTACCTTAAAGACCAAGTGCTACCCTTAGACCAAACCCGTGCTCAAAAATGCAATTTCATATGCCAAGCCTCCCGTTACTTAATCCTTTCCGAAACATTGTATCGTAAGGGTCTAGACGGGATGTTACTTAGGTGTTTAGAGGAAGAAGAGTCTAAGTTAGCTTTACAAGAGGTTCACGAAGGCATTTGTGGGTCACACTCAAGCGGGTTAAATCTAGCTAAGAAAATCCTTTGCTTAGGGTATTTTTGGAAGACATTGGAAAAGGATGCTTGCCACTTTGTGAAGATATGCAGCAAATGCCAATATCATGGTGATATGATACATGCACTGGCACAAGCATTACATCCATTTGTCACATGATGGCCTTTCTATCAATGGGGGTTTGATTTAATTGGCATCATAAATCCACCTTCTTCAAATGGGCACAAACATATCATAACCACAACAGAATATTTCACCAAGTGGGTTGAAGCGGTTCCATTGATAACGGCAACAGGAAAGAAAATTTCCATGTTTATCTTGAATCATATCATTTGCCGATATGGTATTCCTCATGCCATAATAACAGATAATGGAAAATAGTTCAAGAATAAGGATGTTGATGAACTATGTGCTACATTTCATATCACTCACCATTCATCATCAATTTATTACCCTCAGGGAAATGGGCAAGCTGAAGCCACAAATAAGAATATATTGAAGATCTTGAAAAGGTCGGTCAACAAATCAGGAAGGGATTGACATATACAAATTAATCCAACATTATGGGCCTATAGAACCAGCATAAGAACACCCACCGGAGCCACGCCATTCTCACTAGTCTATGGGACTGAAGTAGTTCTACCATTAGAGGTTGAAATCTTGTCTTTATGAGTGTCGTTACAAGGGTTGATCACAGATGAAGACTATAGGGTTACTTGAAGAACATCAAACACAAGCTTATGAGCACCTGAAAGTGTACCAAAATAGAATCTCAAGGAACTATAATAAACATATCAAACTGAGAGTTTTTCAGGTAGGAGACTTGGTGTTGAGAGAGAATCCAAAGAATTAGGTTGAGAGGGAAAAGAAAGGCAAATGGGAGGCTAATTGGCTAGGCCTATTTATCATAATATCTTCATTTGGCACAGGAACCTATAAATTATCAAATTGTGACGAAGAGGAACTTCAAGAACCTATTAATAGTATTCATCTTAAAAGGTTCTATACATGAGGTAGATGAAAGAGTATAAAGAGTATCAGATGAGAGAGCATCCTATTTTATTGTACATAGTTCAAAAGAGATCTTGAAAATACCAAAAACATTTGAAAAACACAAAAGGATAAAAACATTGAGAAAATTGAGCATGAAGAAAGGAAAAACATCCAAAATGATGTTGTCTTGGTGAAAACCTAGTAAATAGGCGCTTGATCATAAATTAAAAAAAAAGAAAAAAAAAAGAAGAAAAATACAAAAATACAAAAAATTTGAAACAGAAGAAAGTGCCCTGGTGAAGACCTAGTAAATAGGCACCTTGGTAGCAAAAAAAGAGAGAAAAAGCTTGCAAATTTTTTTATTTTTTTTAAAAAGACAAAGCTTGATTCATCCTAAAGGTGGAAACTTGGTAAACAAGCACCTTTGGTTCCCTTCAATTAGTCTTTCCTAGGTTGCATTTGTACATAATGCATCTCATCATCCCATTTGTCCAAACCTTCATTGCATCCGTCATTTGTACATAGTCCTAATAAAGCTTTGTAGCTTCATCATTTGCATTGCCCAAAGTTGTCAAAACGGGTATATTCAAACACTTGGGGGCAACAAAGAGCATATCAGAAAGTTGGTACATAAAAAGGATTCAAACGAACAACATTCAGTCAGAGTCAAACAGAGAGAGAGCGAGATCCGAATTTCAGAAGAAAGAATCATATTTCTGTGAACCTTTGATAGATATCATTGTTCATAAACCAAGAAATTGATTACCACAACAAAATCCTTGAGCCTTAATTGACTTTATTATTCGGGATTAAATAAAAATCAAACATCATTAATGATCAAGGTACTTGGAAATACTATTTGAAAATCAAGAAACAATGCAAAACACTTGAAAGATTCTTTTGAAAGTTGGTTAAAAATCTCTTTGCTTATATCGATTGATTTATATCAAGTCTCTTTAGCTAATTGATGGTATTGGCAATGATAGAGATATGATATTTTATTGCCTTTGAGTGACTGTTTGGAGGAAGATTCGTCACCTTATGAGAAGTTGTCTAATGACATGGTCATCAAAGAACCATCGAGGACTATCTCATAAGTGGATGGATTGACCTTTGTTTGTTTACGCAAACGGATCCCTTGGCTATTTAGATTTTATATATCTTAATACCAAAAATTCACTTGCAACATTGAATCCGTTGACACCGGTATTCAGACTCCCATAGTTTGGTCATCCAACTAGTGAGGGTTGTACTTGGTCCAACAATGAGGTTACCAAAATGAGATTAAAAAAAATGGTATTCATATCATCATGCCAGTGGGTACTGGTGATTGTATCGACTTTCCGGTCCCAAAATGCTCAATGATGAAAATTTATCCTCAAGGCATTTATTTTCTAAAAGCTGGTGACACTTAGGTTACATTGCAAGGCATATTAGATTCATTGCATTATCTTGTTAGATTAATTGCATTATCTTGTTAGATTAATTGCATTGTCCTGTTTGATCAAATGCATGTGTTTATGGTTACTTTTCCAAGGGAACGACGGGGTACATCAATAATCTTGGGTGGTTAAAACATTTACGCAAAAGGGGTTCAATAATAATGTTTGTTCTTGATAAAACAAAATAAAGAAAATGAGATTATCTTTTGCATACATGCATTGAGCATTATATATTATCCACATTTACAACGAAAAATCATCCATACATCATGTGCACTCATATAGTTAAGGATAAACTGGCATACATTGAAAAATAAAAAAAACATAGGAACATACATGTGCATTTCCATTAAACATTTTACATCCATACATGAACAACAGAAGAGCATCACCAAATTCATACATCTTTGCATACATCTATATATATCATAAAATAAGATACTGCATTCATAGCATGAATCCAAGTAAATGCATAAATCAAACATCATATAGCTACATAAAAGATAATCTTATAATCAAACTCATCAAAGAGAATCAAGAAGTATATCATCATATATCATCATCAAAAAGGAGGATCCCATACATCAAATATGTCAAGGTATCATCAAAGTGATCTATCAAATGTTCTAATAAATGAGAATAACATAAAAGATGGACCAACAACACTGAGTAAATCTATCATCATATCGCTCAAGAGCCTGTAGCACCAGATCCATATGGCCCTCTACTATCCTATGGGGGAGGAGCCTATGATGTACCCACTCCATCCTGACTCTGAACAACCATGACAGATACAAGCTGTTGTAATAAAGAGGCAACCTGGTCCAATCGACCCACAACAATGGATATCTCTATCCTCATAGACTGTAAACCTCACTCTAATCCATCCATGTGATCACCCTGTGCACCCTGTGGCTGTGGAGCTGGTGGAGGCATCTATGGAGCCCCATCATCCTACTATGCATCATCCTACTGTGCCTGATCCTGATGAGCCACATCACCATCAAGCTACGCTAAGGCCACTCTCTGTAACTGTACCAAGGGATCTAATCTCCTAGGAATCTGCCTAGCTACGTCAATCTGTGCATGTCTCTGAGCTCTCTGATGTCTATGCACTCTATCCTATCTATCTGCTCTAGGCCATCTAACAGCTGCATCATCTTGTGCTCTATCATATCTATCATGACCCGAATCTTGTCTCACCTGACCTCCCCCTGCAGCAACCCAAGGATGTCTATGTCCTCAACCTCTCCAATGTCTACCACCCCTCTCACCATCATGACATCTAGGAATAGGCTCAGTCGGATCAGTAAACTAAGGAAACCTATGGTGAGACCACTAATCCGCATACTCATGTGACATCCCAGCATCAGCCATACCAGGAAGTATCTCCCATCTGCAAATAGTCATACTCACAATCTGACCTAATGCAAACTGATAATCAATACATGGACCCCATAGAGAGATCTCTGCCTGTACTCGAGCATATAATGCATTGCCCTGAGGCATATCCTAAATCTGCCCATACTGTCTCAAAACTCTGCCAAAGCAGAAGCACTCAATAGTGGTAGGATTGCGCTCAATCATCCAGCGAGGGGCAAACATATATGGTAACTCATCACCATCCTCTCTCCAAAGATCACAACTGAGATAAGGACGCTATATAACCTGATCCAGATCATCAATTTGACATCGCCAGTAATCCAAATGACCCATATGATGTTGTATGACCATGCCTGTATATAAGAAAGCATACGGATATCCCCGAGGTTGAAATCTATCAGAAATAGGCCTAGTAATGGGAAGATGTTCCCATATCCACAACTACAGAACAATAACACCCGCTGATAATGATGCACTACCCCAATAGACTACCTCATGTAAATCATGATACAACTGTGCCAAGACGCAGGAACCCCAATCAAACTGTCGAGGATGAGCAAGTAAATCCTCTATAATCTGGCCCTAACCGACTGAAAAATTGCAACCTCACCGGTCGGGAAGAAGTAGACCGCCAATCAATGCACCCAAAACTACTGGTAATGTGGGAAAAGAGGCAAACTAAGGCCATGTAATAGTATCCCCATCTCCAATAGTGTTGTCCCCAAATACTCATCGGGAGAGAGAGGAATCATATGCAGAGTCATAGTAGACCAACTCGCCCCTGCAAGGAATCCGCAATAATCGATACACGTCCTCTGGCGTGATTGTCATCTCTCTATATGGCAAGTGGAATGTGTTGTGGTCGGAGTGCCATCACTCCACCACTACAGTCAATAATCCATGGTTTAGCTGGAACCGTGGGAGATCAAGGAGGAAACTCAAACCACATCACTCAATGACTCGAAACTCAACTGATGTGAGTCTTTGACCTAAGCCAATAACCCATGATGCAACTGAACGGATGTATAAAGTAGGATAATGATTCTGTTGGCAAGGTAAAGGAATAATATCAGTACATTATATCAAGGAATTATCTCAAGTCAATCAAAAGTATCAAGTAATCACACTAAAGTATCATCGTTCATTTCTCTATATCCTGAGAATGAAGTGACAGTCTCAAATCATATTGGTTTTCACACTAATTGATTTATCCTATCAGTTAATATTCAAATCAAATTGACAAATCATATTTTAAAGTACTACTATCCTGATATCTAAACCATTGTTTTGTTGACAATCATAGACCTACACTAATTATCCGACTTTCTCATCAGGGGGTTATCAAATTGTTCATCAGATACGATCAACACATGTGTAAAAAGTATGGAATTTTGCAAAAAATACATCAGGCATGATTTTTATGCTGTCAGGCGACATTTTAACCTAGGCATGACTTATTTTTGCCCTAAGCAACTTTATTATTCTGCCAGGCGACAGATTTTCTACACACAACAGTGAATTTGACACCGCGACAGAGAGTTTTCCTTAGGCGAGAATTAAATGGTTAGGTTTCGTGTAGGCGATAACCTATTCGAAAATGGGTATTTTTCCCTGGGGCAAGGTGACAGTTTTATCCTACTAGGCGAGACTCAATTGTCTTTTAGGTGAGAGACTATTACATGGAGGCGATAATAAACACCATGGAAGTGACAGTAAAAGACCCTAGGCGACAATCAATTCTATCCTAGGCGTGATTCCTCAAATGCAAAGCAATGATGAAACATAAAATTGCAATAAATGCTTAATAAATGATCAATAAATGGAAAATTGAAGTTTGTAATGACTTACTAGAGGTGCATAATCAGGCGGTCTCGCATATCTCTAGCATCTCTCGAATCTATGCTCCCGGATCGGCACAACCATCTCGAAATCGCTAGAGAATCAGAGCAAAATCACCAAGGGTAAAAAGTAAAAATGAATGGTAAAAGAAGGTTCTTAACCTATTTAAAGTATTTTTGACCTAATTTTGGACTTGAAATTAGCCATTGACTTCTCTTAGCATATCAAATCAAACCAGGGCATAATCATACATTGTGGGATATCAACAATAGTCAGAAACTAAAACATATTTGCTATATCAAATGTGAATAATCATTTTCAAATCATGCAATTCATATGTTTTAATTTCTGAGGGGGCAATAAGGGTATCAAATCAAAGTCACAAGCATACATCATGAAATCAGTGGGGCATCATAAAAAATTTTGTATCAAGAGGCAGCAATCAATCACATAGGGAATCACAATCAGGACATAAAGAATCTTTGAATCGGTGTTCTTCGCACATCAACTCAAAGAGGGGCATTTGTAGACATGGAAAATTGGCCAAAGGCTTAAATCAATCAAAAGGTGCAGCAAATCATCAAAATAGCACAAAAAATCAATAAATGAAACAAAGGAAAATTCAATTAAATGATTAAATAAAGCGTGAAAAGGGGAAAAACACTACGAAATTGATTAAATTAAATTAATGACATAGTTGTTGAAAGCAAAAATCAAAATGAACCTCTTACCCTTCATGGCTAAATTTAATTACTTTAATTAATTAATAAATCATAATTTCCCTCAACAAAGCAAATTGGAGACAAAATGGACACAAATCACTCACTTTTGTTGAAATGGTCCAGCCTTTTGAAACCATTTAAATGATTGTCCCCTCCTTGTCCCCCCATTTATGGACAAAGAAAAGCCAATTGACCTTACCCAAGCATAACCATGATCAACTCACTCTACCCCCTACCCTTGGGAAATTACTATAAGTATGAGGCATTTTAGAGAGCATTTCCATCTTAGAATTTCAATTGAAAAGCATTGTTACTATAGTCAATTGAGATCATTTTCTAAGAGCAAATTGAAGATTTGAGCATTTAGAGTTATCATTTTAGCATTTTATCATTGCATGGTTATCAATGGAGCTAGATTAAGCATAAATTCATCATAGAATAAGCATTTAGAAGCATCATAGTAGCATTATTCTCATTTTAGAGGTGTCACTAGTGAGGATTTGCAGCTGAGAGCTCACTTACCACTTCTTTCTAGAGATCCATGAGATGTTATAGATTGTAGTTGCATTTTAGAGTAAATTTCCTTTGTATTTAGCTTAAATTGTTGCTACTTGATCTTAATTTCATGAAGGTGAATAATATCATCACACAAGAATAGTACCATCCAGCCACTTAAGACTGAGAAATCTATGAGAGTTAACATGACAATTAACATGGATATTTTTGCAAGCTTTGACAATTATATTATAGGTCTTCATATGATAATGAAGTATGTTGTACTTAGAGTTGAGATTGTCCCAAGAAATAAGTCTGTTATGCTCAAACAGGTTGATGAGTTGAAAAATGTCCAACCCAGCCCAAGTCCTGGAAAAATATCCTTGGGAGAGGGCAAGGGGTTTACCATTAAGACTAAGGCTCCATCAAATGGACCTCTCACCATGTAGAAGGTTTTTATCATGGAAGGCCTGGTTAGGGATGAACCTCCTAACATGTTCCCATGCCTTCCAAATGGATTTAAAAATAGCAAAGCTTTGAACAAAAACCAGGAAATTTTCCCCAATAATGTCACACAAAGGGAGGTTCTTCCAAGATTTAGCACTCTTAGGGAAGCCACGTTCAATGTTATTCCTAACCAAGACTTTCCAAGGTTCAAAGCCTTCTAAAGAGAACAAGATCCATTTGGCCGAAAGGGCAATCCCTTGAGTTTTAAGATCTTTTAGCCCTAGCCCCCCAAGGATCTTGTTAGTCTAGCACCACTCCCATTTAACAGCATGGAGCTTAGAATTGTCTTTCCCATTAGACTAAAGAAAATTCATGATGGCCTTCTGGATCTCAAGGATCTGATAGTTGCTAAACATCCAGGTGGAGGAGTAATAAACATTGTAGGAAGAAATAATTTTTTGACAAAATTGAATGCGACCAGCCAATGAAAGAGATCTATTATGCCATTTAGAAATCTTTTTGCCAATTTTATCTTTAATCCAAAGCCACATATCTTTAAGAGGTGATTCAATAGGGAAAGGAATGCCAAGATATTAGACAACTTTGTGAGGTCCATACCATTTATAACCATACTTGCAAATCCAATCAAGAGGACGATCATCCCAGCCAAGTAAAATGGACTTGGCCTAAGAGAGGTGAGCACCAGAGATGGTACAGAATAAATTAAGCTTATTACTTAAGGATTCAAAGTTTTCTTCAATGAGCTCAAAGAAAAGAGCTGTGTTGTCAGCAAATTGGTAATTAATTAAATTAGAATCATCAGGTAAAGAGACACCTTTAACATAGGGGGAGATGGTATTATCTCTAAGAATATAATAAAGAACATTTGAAGCAATCACAAAGAGTGCAGACACTAGAGGACAACCTTGCCAAATAGATCTACTCAGGGTAAAAGGATCAGAGAGGGATCCATTCACATCAACTTGGGCAGTAGCATCCTGAAGAAACATTTTAACAATATTACAAAAGTATCTAGGAAAACCAAAAGCTTCAAGCATCATGACAACAAAATCCCATTCAATTCTGTCATAAGCCTTCTCGAAGTCCAGAAGAAACATAGCTATATTTTGTTGAGAATAATTGGCCCAATTCATCATTTCCCAACTAGTAATAAGATTTTCCAAAATGTACCTACTTTTTATGAACCCAATTTGGGTGGAAGAGACAAACTTGGGCAGAATTTTCTCCAATCTGAGGGGCATGATTTTGGCAATAATTTTATAAGAAACATTAAGGAGGGTAATAGGCCTCCATTTTTTTATGAGAGCCTTATCACCATCTTTTGGGATCAGCTTAATGATACCTCTATTAATAGAACCACCCAGAGAGTCACACTCAAGGGCCTCAGAGTAGAAGTCATGGAGATCATTGGCAATCCAACTACTGTTGGCCTTGTAGAATTCAGGAGAAAAACCATCGGGACCAGGTGCCTTATCATTTTTTAAGGTATTGATGGTAGTTTGAATTTCCTCAACAATAATATTTTGACTCAAAACAATAGAGTCTTCATTGGTAATTCTAGTGGGGAGAAGAGATTTACATTTATTTCTCAGGGACTTGGCTTCCTCATTATCTTTAGATGTGAAGAGGTTTTGGTAAAAGTGGGAGAAAGCCTTTTTAATATTGTTAGTGTCAACAACTTCATTATCATTAAGAAGAAGTCTATTGATAGATTCATTGGTATGTTTTGGTTTAATGAGATTAAAGAACTTAGAACCTCTATCTCTGAATTGAAGCTAGTGGGCTTGGGAGCGAATAACAGTGCCTCTAGTTTTGATATGTTGATGTTGTCTAAGAGCATCCTTCGCTTTGCAATCCTGAACGACCAATTGTTGTCAGTGGGATTAGATTGGATGTTAGTCTCCGCATTATAGAGATCAAAAGAAAGCTTCTTTTCCAGGAATCTATAATCCTTACCTTTCTTTTTCCCAATAGTTTGCAACAGATTATTATTATTATTATTATTATTATTATTATTATTATTATTATTATTATTATTATTATTATTATTATTATTAATACAACTAAATTTGTTAATCAATTTCAATTTATTTGACACTATTAAGAATTAAAAATATATATCTATGACAGGTAGTAATTGATTACTTGCTATTACTTCCCAATTACCTTTTAAAAAAAATTACTACTAACATAGAATGTAATTCTTCTTCAATCTTATTATTTTTACAATCCACAAAATATTGAAGAAGTTCATCCTAGATAAACCAAGTTCATTACTTTAATTGTTGCTTACAAAATTAGACCCCTATTTTTACTACGCAATTACTTCAATTATATTAGTTTTTATTGAGGTGATGTTTTCATAATACATCAATTTATCTAATGTTTTTTTGTCAAGAGTAAACTAAATAGTTTTAAAGTTAAAATCTTTATTAATCCATGTTTCATGAGTAGTGTCTCACAAGAAGCAATGTCTCATGATCATGAATAATCCACATAATACTAACTAAGTGATGTCTCATGATGATTTATAGTTTTTATAATCTCTCTTTCTTTAAGTGAGTTTATTTTTCTTTCAAAACCAAATCGAGCAACACTAGTCTATTCTTGTTTTTAGTAAGGTTAGATAACATTAACATTGGCATGTTGATGACCAAATTCTATAATAAGTGGTACATAATTAACTAGGCTCATTTTAAACAATGAGTATATAATTTGTAAATTGTCACATATCATCATAATGTTTAAACATAACATAGTATTGGATTTCTTCCCGATATTTTAAAAACTTGGTTAATTCTTTGATAAATTCATTTGGTGAAAAGTTAGTTAAGATTGTGTTAAAAATGAGATATTTTTTTAAACTTTTAATGAGTATTATTTTTCTTTTATTATCTATCTAAATAATATTAATTAGAATGATCATCATTTTACCTCTAAAAATTAAATTAATAGATAGCTTTGCAATGTTGTATAGAAAAAAGTGTTGGAGATGAGAATGTAATTTTTTCAATTTTAGATTCACGTCCTGAACAAAAAATTATATAGGAAAAGAAACATGTGTTTTATGAAATATAAAGAAAAAAACCTTGATATACTTAGCTTTTAAAAGAAAAAGGCTAGACATTTTAAATTGCTCACCTTCACACCATAGTTTTGTTTATGTGCAAAACATTGCATAAAATTATGTAGAATTAAGGAAGAGCATAATTGGCATTCATGACATTTGTGTAAAACATAGATTTTGGATACCCTTATAAAGTCCAATTCTTAGGCTTTGATATTCATAGAAAATATAAGCCTAAATCCTCTTAGGGATGGATCATCCAAAGCATACACAAATGAAACAAACTCTCATTATAATGTGAGTATGTCATGAAACACTTTATATAAATTAAGTGTGTTTTTCTTCTTTATGACTTAATTTTTTTCGTCATAATGTAGTATGAGTGTTATGCATTTAATTAAGTACATGGATTAAATATAAAATAAGAAATTTTCAAAACATATTTTGGCCATTTTTTCCCCTCATCTTTGTACAATGCAAAAACTATTCCATAACATTTACGTACATATTTGAGATATAAATAGAAGACTCGTGTCTAGATGTGGTGCATATTTTTTATTATTTTATTCAAGTCAATAATTAATTATGATTTTAATACAACTTTTTTGGAATACAAAAATGCGTGTGTCTGACCACCATAACTTGTTCGAAATATAATAATTTATTTTTTCTTACAGTATGTGAAGCATGGAATGTGATGCATGTTTCTAATTTGAAAAATGTTATATCCTTTGAAGGTTATAGACATTTTTCAATCAGCCTAGAACTTGAGACTTCAAATGTAATCCAATTAGAAAATGTATAATAATTATTTTTCAAACTCAAAACTAGATAGAATTTATATTGGTGGAAATTGGTAATCTCCTTAAAAGAGACTCTTTTCATTTCATCAATTTTGGGTTAATAAAAGCCATCAACTACATGGTGTACTTGTCTAGAAACATAAGGGGAACTCATAAATAAGTTTTTTGGGTTGACTTTCCAAGTTTGACATTCCCACGACAAATCCCATAGCAAATCCCTAGGCTGCAGATTTGTGTCAGAGGTATTTGATATCCAATAGATTTAGTTTTTTTATGAAAGTATGTAATATGCCAAATTATATATAATATCATATAATACATATAATACTAACAAAATATATATTTAATATATCAAACTATATAATACATAATATATATAACATAATATTATATATATAATATAGAATACATAAACTATAATAATATTATATTTAATAATCAAATAGTAAAAAAATGAATCTCTGTGTGTGTGTGTGTGTGTGTGTGTAATGCTTTATTAAATTTGAAAGTTTATGTATTAGATATCAAATATAGATCCTATATATGATATCAATACAATGGCACCAATGGTAAAATATTGGTGTCATTATAAATTTTGGTATTCATCTCAAATGTATCAGATATCTAATACCTATAAGATATTCATTACTTTCTATACAAAATTGGGTAGTGGGTCATTTTGGTCATTCCAATGTCCCTACATTTTTTTTGTAGGCAATAGTCATAGGTTTGCAGACATAATAAGATTTTTTTGAGCATATTTTTTTTATAAATTATTCATTGTCAATCATTTTCCATCATATTTTTGGAGTTATAATTGGTAGTAGTAGTCGTTGAAAGAATAAACAAAAGAGAAAGCTTGTAAAAAGGTGAAGTTGAAGCATGTAGACAAAGAGATAGGGAAATTCATAGGAAGAGGAGACAAGGTATATTAATTATTAGTGAAGGTGAGGCCTTAGGTCCACCTGTATATGTTATTTCAAGTGAAGAGGAGACTGAATTTGAAAATATTCAGTGTGATTTTGACAATGAGAATGAAAATGTAGAGATTGTGTATAGAAATATTGCATAAGATATTCAATATGGGAATGGAATTGTAGAGATTGGGAATGAAAATGTTGCACAAAATATTTAAGTTTTGGATTTATATAGAAAATGATTTTGATGAACCAAATGAATTTTATACAACTCTAAATTACGTGAGTAATGAAGTCCCTCATGTGGAAGAAGGACAAATTCCAAATTTGAGACCTTTAAGAACACCAAAATGGTTACTTGAAATTGATGAGAACATTATGAGCAATTTTGAAGTCAAGAGATCAATAAGAACCATTTGGTTGTGGGATTCAAAATGTTTTATTGAATTTTTTAGCAAGAAGACAATGAGTGAGCAATACCAACTTTTTGTACAATTTCTAAAGATGCAAAAGATGATACCTATGCTAGTAAAATTAAATATTCGCATGAATAATAAAATGGAGAAAAATGCTATTATTGTGAAAAATATTTTTAATGCTCTCAATTCTATTTAAAAGAATAGAAAGGATAAAGTTAAGAGAGTTTCTTGGAGGGTTATTACAACCTTCTTAGTAAGTCATCATTTGCGAAAGGATTTCTTTATGAGAAAAACTTATGTTTATTTTAAGACAAATCATAAAACTTTGGATAAAAGCACTTGTAAGAAGAGAAAAATAGGAGGATCCTCTTACATGGGCTTTTTGTGTGAGCCTTCCACATGTTGATAAGAAGATAGTCAATAGTGTGAAGAAGGAAATTATACTATTTTGGCACTCTAACTCAAGTTTATTACCAAATGTTATGGATGTCTTAAAGTTAATAATGGGAAATCGAGACCACACACCACATCCTAAACATTACTTAGAAGTAAGTTAAACGATGTTAAACTCAAAATATTTTGTGAGACACGTCCAACATTGAAAATATCAAAAAGGGCTTTTGAATTCTTAAATCCATTTTATTGTGTACCTCTAAAGATTTGAAATACTTGTTACTGCAAATATCATGTGGAGTTTTAATGCACCATGAACTATTACACTGCATTCCTTCTACTTTGGATACTAATGAAATGTTGCAGTATTGTGGTGAAATTCATCTTTAGAAATCATCAAGAGACTTGCTAGATCAATTTTTATGTCACATAGATGATGGTTGTTTCTTCTATAGAAATGATTTCTTAAGTGATAAGTGCTCACAATTTGGTGGCTTGTTGAAGTTTGTTCATGTTTTCATGAGGAAAGTGAACATGAATTTGGAAATAAAATTATTCTAAAAAGGATATATGAGATGATAAAATATACTTTGAAGAGTGGAGGTGAAGGTTCCAGATGTGAGTTTGCTAGAAAAGAATGCAATTTTTATGATTTTATTTTAGATTTCAAGGAAAGTATTTTCTACAAGTACATACAAGGCATAGTATCATGTCTTAGAGGTTGGATCAACAATTCAAGATGTGTAAGGAGTCTTTCCTAATTATCACTATTATATGGGTGGTTGATTTCACGGGAAAATACACACTACAAGCACAAAATGAGTTGCACGCATAGTATTACAATTCTATTCAGATTTCTATTTTTGTACATATAATATATAGACATTCCCTTGGTAGTATAGAATAGGACAAGAAGATACTTAAAGAGTGCTATTTTTATATGAGTGAGGATAGATATCACTCTTTCGAGTATATGCAACAATTGTTTGATAGTTTTATTGAGTTTTTGTGGGAAAAGGGTCTTTCAATGGATAGACATCTCATTTTATTAGATAATTACATGGATCAATCTAAGCATGTTAATATATTTTATTTCTTGAGTAGAATGCATGTAGAGAGGTGTGTGCCTCATATTTGGAGTTTTTTTAATCTAGGCATGGGAAAGGGGAGCATGATGGAGTAGGTGCATATGTGAAAAGAGCTCTAGTTAAGGAGAAAATGAGGATTTTAGGTGCTACAATTTGTGACGTTCATTCTATTATTGATTGGTATAGTTCACCATTATCACATGGAGGGTTTTGAGATACTATGAAAATATGTGCTTCAAAGATCACTATCACATATTTGAGAGATGTGGTGTCATTGTTGTCAATATATTTCTTTGTTGTGGTAATATTGTAAAAATTTTCAGTGGAATGATTGGATTGACCTACAAATACTATATTGAAGATATGATGATGTCAAGATAAAAATGTGTTGAGGTGTGTCTTTACTTGATCTATGTGAAGTTAGAGATGTTCATAGTGAGATTTGAGTTAGTTATGGTTGATTTTTCAGAGACTAGTATTTTGGATGTTCAAGAAAAGATAGTGTGAAAGTATTTGGATCAGTGTGGATTGGTGTGATAATGTTTTGAGATGCAAAGCCTATGGGATGTTTAGAACTTGTATTTGTGTTGTTTACAGGATTGGTTTGTCATTTTGAGGATCATAAGCTATGGTTTTGGAGTGATAGTTTTTATTATTTATTGTTCATAGTATACAATGTAGAAATGATTATGAATTCTGAGATAGAGGTGTTGTTGGTGTTTATAAGATATTCAGTGTTCCTTTTTGATGTCTTGTGATCCTATTCCATTCATGTTGTTGGATCACATTCATTGGTGTAATTAGTTTGGATAATTTTCTTGTGGCATATTGGTGTTCTTATTATTCTTGGCTGACCTGGTTGGTGTAACATGTTGTGAAGGATCATAGCATGATTTATGGATTTGTTGCATATTTAATGTTGTTATTATGAATCATTTATATGTCATAGTTGATATTAAATGGATCACATTGTAATTTGAGTTTTAATTATGTAATATTTTGTATTTAGGTTCTAACCGACCTTATTTATCTTTACAAGGTTGATGAAATGTAGAAAAAAATGTAATCATTTGTATGTACAAAGTGTGTGTGTGTGTGTGTGTGTGAGGATAGTGTATTGATGACTATATGAAGAAGTATCAATGGAAAATTTTCAATTAAGGTATAGATTCTATGTACTTCACTGGAGTGGTATTGGCATATTGGATATGTTATCAATCAGTTCATTTATTAGTGGATTTTTGTCCACAGTGGATTGTAGTCCATTCATGGTTGTATTCCTTTTTGTAGTTCTCAAGGTTGTTTCCCTTAATTGTATTTGAGCAGTGAGCTCTAGGTGGTGTTCTTGAATGCATGTGCATTCCCCTTTGTAATACTCCTAACAGAGTATAGTGCTTTTGACTGAGTTCATCATCTAGTGGGTTTGATCCCCATTGTGGTTTTTCCCCTAATAGGGTTTAATTTTGCATAAGGTTTTGGTTTTTGGACATGAATAATTCACCCCCCCCCTCTTAGTTGTGTGTTTCCTTGATTCTAACAATTGGTATCAAAGCTAAGTCCTCTTTAGGAATCCTAATTGCTTGAGGAGATATGCGATAGAAGCTTTCAAGAAGGACAATCCTAGATTTGAAGGAACAAACTACACAATATGGAAAGGCTAGATGAAGACTCATTTGAGATGCATTGGAGAAGATTACTGCACTATCACTAAGAATTATTATAATCCTCTTATAGATCTTTCTACTACTAGTGTTGATGAGAAGAAGAAATGTGAATACAATATTAGAGCTAAGGAAGCCTGTCTAAGTGTCTTCTTTGATACAAAATACATAAATGTTATTGAACTAGAGACCACTCCTGAAATATTGACAAAATGGGAGACCTTGCATGAAGGAGATGTTTGTGTATAGCAAGCCAACATACAAATTCTAAAAGGTAAATATGAATCCCTCAAGATGAGTAAGGATGAGAACATCACTTCCTACATTCAGAAGGTAAATGAATTTATTTTTGGTATCAGATGTGCTAGTGGGAAATTGGATGAAGATGAGATTGTCTCAAAGGTACTCACATCATTGCCTCTTGTTTATGATAACAAGGTTTCTACTATTAAATAAATCAGGACCCTGACTATTGTGACAAGAGATACATTGGTTGGTTAGTTGTCTTCTTTTGAAATGAGTAAATTTGGTGATAATTTTCCTAAGGTTGAGTCCGTAGTTAAAGCTAGTATTTCTAAGGATAAACAAAAGTATGACCTTGGTGAAAATTCATATAAGATTAGATCACTCATTACATCCAAGTGATTCTCATAGAGGTAAAGCACTAGGAAATCCCAAGAGGTCACCTATCCTAGTACTACTCCAGCTCAAAATAACTTAACTACAAAGTTTCCTCCATGATTAAACCCATTTGAAAAACCTTTAGTAAGTGTTGTTCCTTATGAACCATTAATTAGAAATCCCCTTAACCTCATCAATTGATAAGTAGGATATATTTTACATAGAAAATCAATTTTTGATATTTCTATTATGCATTGATCTACTTTACTGGGAGCATGATTTCATCTAATACTCCTACTAAAGTGGGGGATAAATGTATAGTCCTAAAAATTTAGCACCTGTAATTGGATGCTTTAGGACCTATTAGGCCTCATTTTGGTGATTTTGAGGCCCGAATGTTTGTTATGCTTGATCCTGGAAAGTTTTCATTTCTCCTCCTTCTATTCTCTCTCCTTAAGCTCCCATTAAAATTTGATCTCATTCTCCATGGGACATGTCATCAATAGTGACATTCCCTAGGGATTGGGGCCCAAACTTTCCCTAGAGCCTAATGCCAATGTCCTATTTTGATATTTTCATCTATGGTCAGCCTAGATCAAATTTGAATCCCTCAATGATGGATTTAGTATATGAACCCCTTATCACTCCTCATTTTTAGATCCATTATCCATTTTTAGCATCCATAATCCATTATCAAGTGCAAGCATTTTGGAAATCAAGCTATCAAGATTTCAAGAAAGAAAGAGCAATTCGATTCAAGATTTAAAGGAAAGCATCCAAGATCAAGATCTATGAGTCTATAATTCTTCAAGATCATTCAAATCCAAGGTGATCTTCTCCATTTGATGAGTTTATTCTCATTATGTCCAAGTAGAGGAATTATAAAATCAAGCAAGAAGATCAATTCATTCATCCACCTTCTCCCACCTATTTGAAAGTGGTTATCAAGCATATCTACATTCAAGATCTAGGAGTGGCAATAATAGACCTATGCATTTGTGAAGGCATCCTTTATTATAAATTAAATTCTAAGGTAAACTCTTTGGATTTGAAGAACATCCAAGCATCTTCATGGGTATGAATGATTTATACAATTATCCATGAGGGTTTATTCAAGGTGAATCGATTATTTTCCTTTCTATCTACTTTCCTTTATGTGATTTTATTTTATTTCTAGGTTTTATTCCTAAATAGGGGTTTGACTAGGTGGTGAACCCACAATAGTGGGTTACACTTTTTTGCCTGAATGGACACTGAACTCTACATTTTAACAAAAAATTTTAGATTTAGATGCATATTTATGTTAAACCGTTTGAAATCAGAAGATGAAGTAAATAAGAGTCTTTTAGGATTTTCTATCTAAATTCTTAATATATTTTATCTTTTTATTTTTAAATTGATTTGAATGGTTTTTCTTTGTCCCACGAAAACTGGTATGTTGTTGAAAATGTCATTTTCAAAGACTTACAGGGTATGTGCAGGATCATGGTATGCCAAAAAGTGGCAATGTCAAAAAATCCTCTTTTCACTCGTCCAAAAATACGCTAAAAACCGTGTTGACTTTTTAGTAGGCCTCGGTGTCAGTACACATGCACAAGCAAATACCAAGCCTAATCAGATATTCGATACAATTAGATATCTAATATTTTTGGATATCCAATAATATCAGATATCTAAAAAGCCCACCTATTTTGAAATTTGAATTGCCCCACTTTTTCCAATTTCAAGTTACAATACAATTGAATATCTGATATTTTTGGATATCTAATAATATCAGATATCCAAAAAAGACCGCCTATTTTGAAATTTGAATTGCCCCACTTTTTCCAATTTCAAGTTACAAGAATTTATACAAATATAACATTTAAATACAAGTTAAATAAATTCCAAGATGTTTGAGATAGGTTTCAGCTTCATAGGAGTTAAGATGCAAATTCTAGATTTTGGGGGATTTAGAAAAATTCCAAACTTAGCCAAATTTCAGGATTCAGCAGGACTACCTCCCATAATCCATCATGGCTTTCTAAGGTCAAAATAAAGCTAGCAAAAGGATTCTCAAAGGGTTTTTACTCATTTTATCACAAATCACTTGGACCCCTTAGGACACAATTGAGGGTTCTAATGTGTCAAAAGGGGTCATGGGGACTTCCTAGGTGCCCTAATGCATGATAAGGCATAATAGGACCCCTATGAAGTCCCCATAACCCCTTTTGACACATTTGAACCCTCAAGTGTGTCTGAAGGGGTTGTACAACCCCTTAGGATACACTTCAGGGTTCTAATGTGTCAAAAGGGGTCATCGGGACTTCCTAGGGGTCCTAACATGTGATAAGGCATACTAGGACCCCTAAGAATTCCCCATGACCCCTTTTGACACATTTGCACCCTCAAGTGTGTTTGAAAGGGTTGTATGACCCCTTAGGACACATGTGAGTATTACAATGTGTCAAAAGGGGTTATGGGGACATCCTAGGGGTCCTAACATGTGATAAGACATAATAGGACCCCTAAAAAATCCCCATCACCCTTTTTGACATATTGTAACCCTCAAGTGTGTCCTAAGGGTTTGCACAACCCCTTCAGACGCACTTGAGCATTCCAATAGGTCAAAAGGGGTCATGGGGAGTTCCTAGGGGTCCTAGTACACTTTATAACACGTTAGGACCACTAGGAAGTCCCCATGACCCCTTTCAAAATATTGGAACCCTCAAGTGTGTGCTAAGGGGTCCTAACATGTGATAAGGTGTACTAGGACCCCTAAGAAGTCCCCATGACCCCTTTTGATACATTTGAATGCTCAAGTGTGTTAGAAGGGGTCATAGGACCCCTTAGGAGACACTTGAGGGTTCTAATGTGTCAAAAGGGGTCATGGGGACTTTGTAGGGGTCCTAATGCATGATAAGGCATACTAGGACCCCTAGAAAGTCCCCATGACCCCTTTTGACACATTTGAACACTCAAGTGTGTCTGAAGGGGTTTTCCATAACCCCTTTTGACACATTTGAATTTTCAAGTGTGTCTGAAGGGGTCCTATGACCCCTGAGGACACACATGAGTGTTCAAATGTGTCAAAAGGGGTCATGGAGACTTCCTAGGGGTCCTAACATGTGATAAGGCATACTAGGACCCCTAGAAAGTCCCCATAACCCCTTTCAAAACATTGGAACCCTCAAGTGTGTCCTAAGGGTTTGTACGACCCCTTCAGACACACTTGAGCATTCCCAAAGGTCAAAAGGAGTCATGGGGAGTTCTTAGGGGTCCTAGTACACCTTATAATGTGTTAGGACCCCTAGGAAGTCCCCATGACCCCTTTTAACATATTGGAACCCTCAAGTGTGTCCTAAGGGGTCCTACGACCCCATTGGACACACTTGAGGGTTCTAATGTGTCAAAAAGGGTCATAGGGACTTACTTAGGGGTCCTAGTACACCTTAACATGTGTTAGGACCCCTAGGAAGTCCCCATGATCCCTTTTGACACATTAGAACCCTCAAGTGTGTCCTAAGGGTCCCATGACCCCTTTGGACACACTTGAGGGTTCAAATGTGTCAAAAGGGGTCATGGGAACTTCATAGGGGTCCTAGTACACTTTATCATGTTATAGGACCCCTAGGAAGTCCCCATGACCCATTTAAACACATTATAATCCTCAAGTGTGTCCTAAGAGGTCATAGGACCTCTTAGGACACACTTGAGGATTCTAATGTGTTTAAAGGGCTCATGGGGACTTCCTAGGGGTCCTAGTACAACTTATCATGTGTTAGGACCCCTAGGAAGTCTCCATGACCCCTTTTGACACATTTGAACACTCAAGTGTGTCCAAAGGGGTCATAGCACCCCTTCAAACACACTTGAGCATTCAAATATGTCAAAAGGGGTTATGGACAAACCCTTCAAACACACTTGAGAGTTCAAATGTGTCAAAATGGGTCATGAGGACTTCCTAAGGGTTCTAGTATGCCTTATCATGTGTAAGGATCCCTAAGAAGTCCCCATGACCCCTTCTAACACATTCGAATGCTCAAATATGTCTAAAGGGGTTGTACGACCCCTTCAAACACACTTGAGCATTTAAATGTATCAAAAGAGGTCACAGTGACTTCTTAGGGGTCCTAGTATGCCTTATCATGCGTTAGGACCCCTATGAAGTGCCCATGACCTATTTTGACACATTAGAACCCTCAAGTGTGTCCTAAGGGGTCCTAGGACCCCTTCAAACATAGTTGAGCATTCAAATGTGTCAAAAGGGGTCACAGGGACTTCTTAGGGATCTTAGTATGCCTTATCACATGTTAGGACCCCTATGATATCCTCATGACCCCTTTTGACACATTCAAACCATCAAGTGTGTTCGAAGGGGTCGTAGGACACCTTAGGATACACTTGATGGTTCCAATGTGTCAAAAATGGTCATGGAGATTTCTTAGGGGTCCTAGTATGCCTTATCATGTGTTAGGACCCATGAAACATCCCCATGACCCCTTTTGACATATTAGAACCCTCAAGTGTGTCCTAATAGGTCCTATGACCCCTTCGGACACACTTGAGGGTTCAAATGTGTCAAAATATTCATGAAAACTTCCTAGGGCTCCTAGTATGCCTTATCATGCGTTAGAATCCCTACGAAGTCCCCATGACTACTTTTAACACATTGGAATGCTTGATTGTGTTCGAAGGGGTCCTATGACCCTTTCAGACACACTTGAGCTATTCAATATGTCAAAATGGGTCATGGGGACTTCATAGCAATCCTAGTATGCCTTATCATGTGTTAGGACCCCTATGAAGTCCCCATGACCCCTATTGACACATTTGAATACTTAGGTGTATCCGAAGGGGTAGTAGGATCCCTTTGGACACACTTGAGTATTCAAATGTGTCAAAAGGGGTCATGGGGACCTCCTAGGGGTCCTAGTACACCTTCTCACATGTTAGGACCCCTAGGAAATCCTCATGACCCCTTTTGACACATTAGAACCCTCAAGTGTGGCCTAAGGGATCCTACGACCCCTTAGGACATGCTTGAGGGTTCAAATCTATAAAAAGGGGTCATGAGGACTTCCTAGGGGTCCTAGCATGCCTTATCATGTGTTATGACCTTTAGGAAGTCTCCATGACCCCTTTTAACACATTTGAACATTCAAGTGTGTCTGAAGGGGTCGTAGGACCCCATAGGACACACTTGAGGGTTTTAATGTGTCAAAAAGGGTCAAGGGGACTTCTTAGGGGTCCTAACACGTGAGAAGATGTACTAGGACCCCTATGAAGTCCCCATGAACCCTTTTGACAAATTTGAACCCTCAAGTATTTCTGAAGGGGTCTTAGGACCCCTTAGGATAGACTTGAGGGTTCAAATGTGTCAAAAGGGGTCATGGGACTTCCTAGGGGTCCTAACACATGATAAGGTATATTAGAACCCCTAAGAAGTCCCCATGACCCCTTTTGACACATTGGAACCCTCAAGTGTGTTCGAAAGGGTCGTAGGACCCTTTAGGACACACGTGAGCATTACAATGTGTCAAAAGGGGTCATGGGGACTTCCTAGGTGTCCTAACGTGTGATAAGGCATACTAGGACCCCTAGAAAGTCCCCATCACCCTTTCGACACATTGGAACCCTCAAGTGTGTCTTAAGGGTTTATACAACCCCTTTAGACATACTTGAGCATTCCAATAGGTCAAAAGGGGTCATGGGGAGTTCCTAGGGGTCCTAGTACACCTTATAATGCATTGGGACCCCTAGGAAGTCCCCATGACCCCTTTCAACATATTGGAACCCTCAAGTGTGTCTTAAGGGGTCCTACGACACCTTCAAACACACTTGAGCATTCCAAGGTGTCAAAAGGGGTCATGGGGACTTCTTAGGGGTCCTAATACACCTTATCATGGGTTAGGAACCCTAGGAAGTCCTCGTGACCCCTTTTGACACATTGGAACCCTCAAGTGTGTCCTAAGGGTTCCTACAACCCCTTAGGACACACTTGATAGTTTGAATGTGTGAAAAGAGGTCATGGGGACTTCCTAGGTGTCCTAACATGTGATAAGGCGTACTAGGACCTCTAGGAAGTCCCCATCATCCCTTTTTATAATTTGAATGCTCAAGTGTGTTCAAAGGGGTCATAGGACCCCTTAGGACACACTTGAGGGTTCTAATATGTCAAAAGGGGTCATGGGGACTTCCTATGGGTCCTAACATGTGATAAGGTGAACTAGGACCCCTAGGAAGTCCCAATGAACCCTTTTGACACATTGGAAAGCTCAAGTGTGTTTGAAGGGGTCCTATGGACCCTTAAGACACAATTGAGGGTTCCAATGTGTCAAAAGGGGTCATGGGGACTTTCTACAGGTCCTAACACTTGATAAGGCATATTAGGTGTATGCACCCTAAAATGGTCGCCTAGACTTTGGGCCCCCATTCAACAATTTATCAGATCCCTGAATCAATATTTTCAAAAATCAGTGTTTTATCAATTATATCAATTTCCTTGATCAAATCCTATTTTATCATATTCAATTATTTTTCTTGGGCTAACCATTTTATCCTAAGTCTTTATTTATTTAAAAGGAATATTTCCTCCCCTTTTAATAAATAAAAAGCCCCCACTTTTCCTCTTATCCTAAGTTGCACAAATAAAACATTATTCTTATTTTATAAAAAGAGAAAAGCACTTTTTGTCTCATAGGACACAAAATTCAACTCTTATTTTCTCATTGGAGGATATTTGTGCACATGGATTGCTCCTCTTTCAAGCTCCATCATTGATTAAATCTTTTGCCTCTTAATCTCCATGGTCCATTTCTCCTCATTTCCTACAAAAGAAGAGCTCTCTTCCTCATTTGCACATATCATTCACTTTTTATGCTAATTTTATGCTGTAGGAATTATTGAAGACTTTGAAGCTTTTTGGAGATCATTGTTGCATCACATCTTGGCTTTCTTCATTGCTTCATAGTTTTGTTTTCATTCTTGCATAGTAGCTTCATATTTCATGCTTTCATAGTTTAGATTTCCTTTGATGCTTTAGAATAACTCATCTAGTTTAATAGGAAGGATTGTAACACTTTCTATTTCTATTTCATAGCTTAGATTGTGCTTTCATTTTCATAGCATAGCTAGCATATTTGCATCCTCATTATTGTCTTACTTGCATTGCATTTCATTTGATTCTTGGAGATATTGGCATTCTTGCCCTTGTCTTCATTTGAATCTCTCATTGTGTGGTTGACTAGCAAGGTCATTAAGCCTATTAGCTCTAGCTGAGAACAATTTTACAATCTTGCAACTCCATACATAAAGAGCTCTAGGTCGCTATTGAAGGTTTCCCTTTCATGGATTTCTTTTGATGTAATGACTTAGTGAAGTGCACTACTTTTGTGTGTACATTTTTGGCGCCCACCGTGGGGTAAAACATTAGCGTTTTGTCCTTTATTTTTTGCATTTTCATCAATTTGTGAATTTATTTTTGGTCTCTATTTTTCTTTCTCAGAGTGTCGTACGACATTTTTCCAGTGTCGTGCAAAAGTTTCTTGTATAGCAGCACGACACTTTACTAGTTAAAAGTGTCGCACTGTTTGGCATAAACTATCGCTTGTAGGTCAACAACTGTCACATCGGGCTAAACTGTCGCACCATTATGCAGAGAAGTGTCATGCGAAAATCCTGCTGATTACAATGTTACCTATACCAACAGTGAGCTGTCTTTAGATCTTTTTTTGGTTGAGTTTAGATTTAATTAATTTGCTGGTTTAGTTCACTATGGTTAAGCAGAGTTTAGTTGCAGATTTTATCAAGATTTTGGATTTTGCTAACCTTGTGGGCCTAACAAGTTGTGGTTGTAGATACATTTTCTTGAAATATTTTTCCAAAAGAATGCATGTCAAAGCTTCAAATGCACAAGGGCTACTAACGGTTTTTGCAGGGCTGCCCAAAGCATAAAAACCCAATCAAGTGCTTGTTGTTTATTTCATTTCAAGTGTGGTAATTACTAGTTGTTTCGTTTCATAGGAACATAATATCTCATGGAAGGGAAGGAATTTTGAGGTGGTAGGAGAAGTATGCTCTTCACCCTTGTGGTGAACTAGAAAATCTTGACCCATCTTAGGATTTTGGAAGCAAGAGAGTAATTGAACTTTACTTGGTGTTTTTGGGAGAAAGATTTGAGATAAAAGAGTATGCTCTTCACCCTTGTGGTGAAACAAAATTCTTGAATCTCATAAGTTGATCCAATTTTTGTTTAAATTGTTAGAATCCTTTAGCGGGCCTGCTCTTGAGAAATCAAGAGGAACGACCCAAGTGGGGACAAGCTTATTGCCGGCTATTCTGACCCACTATAAACTCAAGGCTATCAAGGACACAAAACCTTGGTAGACATAGTGCTTGTCTTCGCTTGATGTGAGTACTTGTGGGATTGTGACCATGAGGAAAATGTTGAGCAAGAATGTTTAAGGTACTCTTGAGGCCACGAGATTTTTTACTTGCCACAAGGTAAGGAGTCCCTTTGGGGAGCAAGAGGGGTAATATGAACGAAAGCCCTTACTAAGAACCATAGATAGAGGCCACCCTATTTTGTTGCTTAGCTTCTTGGTGCAAGGATTGATCCAAGTGGAATAACTTGGATCACCTCAAGATACTCACCATATGTGTTCCTTTGGTTGTGTCATTGACACTTCCATGACAAAGCCAACATCAGTTGTGGGTAACCACTTTGTGTGAGGTGAGGGACATCAAGTTGTGGGCCAAGTTGATAAGTAATGAGCCTTGACTTTCTAGGATAGATATTTCTTGAAGTGTCTTCGATTGTGTAATACCAGTGTTAACATTCTTGAACATTCAAACAATCGGTAGTATTCATAAGGTGTTTTTCTATTTTGATATCACAATTGTTTGTCTTGGCAAGGTTGCTTTTGCCCTTGTTTCAAGTGTTTGAAGACACGTTTGATCCCATACTATTTGCAAACATGTCAATTTATTGTTGTCATTGTGATTGAAATCAAAAAAATCAACCCTCAAACTGAAGATTTTGAACAAATAGTCCCAAAACTGAGATTTTTCACTTCACTGGTCAAAGAGTCGTGGAATACTAAAAATTGTGGCACCCTGTTCTGAGAATTATCACATGACAGTTCATCCCTGCATGACTATCACCCTACTTACCCAGAAAGTGGTGCACTACTAGCCTAGAAAGTGTCACTTGGTGTGGCACGAAGTGGCACTTGGGCTTAAAGTGGCACACTGCTTGCCTGGAAAGTGTCACCTGAGAATTTTCTACTGGATACCTAGTTTTAGTCATTTTGCAGTTGCTTTTAGTTGACTAGGTCTTTAGGAAGGTAACTTCTCTTGCCGCTGGAAGCCTGTCTTTACTCTGGATTTCTATTTTTAGCCCTCTAGGGGTAGTGTCATTTGATTTACCAAGTCACTTTGGGAAGAATTTTGAAGTTAGAAGATTATTCCTATTGAGAAAGTACATCTCTAGAGTTGTTAATAACATTCTTGGAGAATTTTAGTACTCTTTTTGTCCAAATCATTTCCATTCAAATTCAATTTTAATTATATAATTTTTCTAAGTCCATCCTCTTGGTTCAAACATGCAAGGATATTGATCCTTTGATTTAAGCACCTCTTTGATAGTGTTGGTAACGCCTTTTGCAATTTCTATCTTACCATCTCTTTCTTTTGGACATTAGAGAACTTTGATTATCCTAGTTTGGTGTTGACACTTTGGGAGGTCACCTTTGTAATACCCCAAAAATGGGCTATAAGTTCATTAACCTCCTACATCGACAAATTCGAATGAAATCGACATCAAAGTCCTAATCTAAGGCACATTTAAACATCATCGAATCATAATTGATTATCTTAAATTTTGCATCGGGGAATATTCCTAGTAATATTCCTAATTATCTTAATTATCTTTAATTTTATAATTATTTGGCAATAAATCACATTTATCCTAAAATTTGATTAATTGAATATTTTCATATTTAATTAATTAGATTTAATATTTGCCACTTAATTATGTAATTAAATTTAATTCTATCTATTATTAATTGTATTATTTAATTTTGACAATAAATCAAAATTCTTATCTTTAATTGATTAAATTCTTATTTAATTAATTAAAGCATGTTGTCATTATTTAATAATATAATTTTTAATAAAAGTTTGGTAAAATAGTTAATTAACCCATAAATTAATTATTTATTTTCAAAAATCAGTTGAGTTGAGGATAAATCACTTTATTTATTTATTTAATTCTTAATTATTATGCATATTCAAAAGAAACAGTTAAACTCCAAATCAGAAAATCAATGCAAGTTATTGACTTTTTGGAACTCAACATCCTTTTGGAGTTCAAAAAGCTGATCTAAACTCTAATTTGAGTTAAAAAGCTGTTTTTGCATGATTTTGAGAATTAACTATCTTTTATGATCAGATAACTCAAAAATCAAGATGAGTTAATTTGAGTGATTTATGGCTTTTATTCATGCACCTCCAAAGCCCTGGATTTCTATAAATTAAGGCTTCAGCTCTTCACAAATCATCTCATATTTTTGCACAATCACGCTGGAGAATTGGAATTGAAGAATCAAAGCTCTTGTGAATCGGCATTTTTGGTGAGATCAATCTTATTTTTGCATTCATATTTCATATCATTTCTAGATTAGCATAGCATATCAATTTTCAATAACATAGATTCATATCAAGTTTTTATCATTCTTATTGCATAGAAAAATCCAAAAAAATAGAATAATTGCATTCAATCTCATATCTAGATCAATTTCATTCAAATCCTTCATTTAGGTGTTGTCTAGGTCACTGATCTCGATTACAATCTGAGAACATTAATCTCGCACCTATTAGAAGGCAGTAAATCGCTTGGTTAGATAGCTTTCAATTTTGCACGATTTTGATTATCACTAACCTCTAATGTTTTACTGAAGTGTTGTGTCTACAGATTAGGTACAATTTTCACACACACATTTCTGGCGCCCACCGTGGGGCAACCCACCTTTGCATGCTGGTTTTGATTTTTTTGGGAGCTAAAACCCTAAAGTTTCAAAGATTTAATTTTATCTCCCAAACGGCTTAGAATTTTGGTCTGAAATTGTTTTTGCAAGTTGGTGACATATCATGGAAGCTATAGTAAAAAATTTAGAATTTTCTGAGATGTTTTGAATTTTTAATAATTTTTTCTTGAAATTCCAGAAAAAATTAATATCTGATGCAAATCAGCATATTTTTCAAAAAAATTTATATTTTCGAAAATCTATTTAAATTCTACAGGGGTTCCATTCTTTGTGTTTTAAATTTTGAAATGATATCATAGCTCAAATAGTCAATTTACAAAAACTGGTCTGTTTTGATAAAATGGGTCTCTAGGGCACAAATGAAGAGGTTTTTCTAAAAATTTTACATTTTTGGAAAGCTCTCTGTTTTTTAGCAAGAGTCTCTATTCTGAATTTCTATTTTTTTAGCCAAAATCATATCAAAAAAATTAGATCTTGTTGACTAGGTCAAATGCAAAAAAAAAAAATAAAGTTTTGTGATGGGTATGCACTTATTTTTTTTACATGGTTCAATGAATGATATGAGTTGTCATTTGGGTTGATTGCTGGTTATTATTACTGATAATAATTGATTTTTAGAGCTAACCCTATGGTTTTCATAAGTTGAATATATTTTGCATATCTTGTTTGCTTGTTTGCTTGTTGGAGAGTTCGTCACTTGCTTGCATGGAAAAGCTCAACAAAAATTGCTAAAAATCAACTAAAATCTACTAAGCACGTTGCAAGGATCCCAGGTATTCTCCTTCATCTAATAATATTTTGATTTGGGACTTAAAATAAATCTCTTATGTGTCAAGCTTGTGTGCATCTTTTCATGCTTTTGATCTATTTCTACACACTTGCATAATTGATACTAGGTTGTGAACCCTTAAGGATTCATTAAGTAGTCTTAGAATACTTGTGATTGATCTTGATTGCTATCTTGGGTTATTGGACTCGCTAATCCGCTGGCCCCTCATTTCCGCCCCGTGGTTGCAATCTCAGCGCCATAAAGGGGAGGGGTCAACAGGACAGAAGCGTTAAATGTTCCACTTGGCAACCCTTTTGTGCTTTTAGGAACTCCCTTGTTTTCTAAGTTGTGGACTCATTTTTAGCTTGTGTGAGGTGTTAAGTGTTCCACCTTGTGGACTCATCTCATATTCGCTTTAAACGTTAAGTGTTCCTCTTTCTACTTTTTGGATGCTTTTGGTAGATTTGCTTTCGGAACATACATCTGTGCTCACATAGTAATTAGGCCCTATGAACACTATTTGTGATTCTTGAGAGATTGGATTCCTAGCGAAATCCTTCCTTGACGACGGAATCCTTGTAGGTAGGGAGGATACTTAGTGCGTTTCACATTTAACTTGGTTAGTGCGTCTTCTCTTATTGATCAACACATTCTCTCTCCGGAGAGGTTGATAGATCACGTGGGGTTGATATCACGAGCTTTGGTGAATCAAAATTGGTTAGTGCATCATCTCTTATTGATTGATACATTCTCTCTCCGGAGAGGTTGATAGATCATGTGGAGTTGATATCACAGACCTTGGTGGAACAAAACTTAGTCTTAGCGTGTCGGATTAATCTGCTTGCTTTGTTTGGGTTAAAAGTGAAGAGGTGTCAAAACCTTGAATCTGGAGCCAAGTCCCCTTGTGGTATACTATTGTGAGTCATCTGTAGAGAGGGTTAACCGTAGCGGACAATCCCTTCACAGGGAAAACTGCATTGACGGAACCTTAAGCGGTAATAGCCATTTTTGCCATGGTAGTGACAGCCGCTATATAAATGTCCTTGTGGAAGAAATCTCCACGGGTATGGTTCATTGTTGGGTTGTCAGATCTCCCTAGCAGCTCTTGAAGATTAAGTTCTCGGACTGTGTCAAAACCCTGGTGCACCGGGATTGGAGTTCACCCCTTTGAATCATAAAAGTTGCAGAGTCAAACCATTACTAAAAACCCTAGAGAGACCAATTTTTTATTCTCAGGTATATGTGTGTTATTGCAAAACTTTTCAAAACATACACAATTAGTACTCTCAGGGATTAGCACAATTTGGTCACTTGATTGTTCATGCGCAAGGTTGCTTTTGCCCTTGTTCATTGTTTTCAGACGTGCTTGGAATCACTTGCTTGTTGTTCTGCGTGCTTGTTTATCTACTTGGCTATTAAAAATGATCAAATCTGGTATAACCTTCAAAATCTGGACAATACAATTTGCAAACAATCCAAAACTAAAGACCTTAAATTTTGCAAAAATTGACGTAAAATCTTTCTGGAGTCAAAAGTCATTTCAGCAAGTCAAAAGTCATATGAGTTTTGTCAAGTTTCATTTCAATATTACCCAACTGTCGTATGAGTTTAGCAACTATCATTTCATAGACTACCCAGTGTCGTATAAGTCTGCAGAGTGTCGTTTGGAAAAATTTGAGAGAGTTGTTAGAAATTGTCAAATTGCAAGATATCCAATGTTTCCAGCCTAGTTCCAAAATCTGTCAAAAATATCATTGTGTTAGGAATAGAGCAATAGCTATTGAGAATCAGTACACATGTCTCAAAGAATCAGTAAACAAGAGGAAGAAGCTCTGATCACCACTATAATGAAACAGATACATGCTATGCAAGTCCAGCTTGACAAACTTGGGAAAGAAAAGGAACCTCTATACTCTTTTCCATTTGATAAAGACTTGTACATGTCACCATGCCCCCGGAAAAAAATTGCGCAATATGATACCTCTTCCACGGAGAGTGACACATCTAGCTTTGAAGACTATGATGACTATGATGACAGAAAATGTAATGATACCTATGACACCTCTGTTCCTAAGAGTCCTCCTCATCATTCATTCCTGCTTACTACAAATGGGCCGTCACATTGGATAGATCGTGATGGTGATCCATATGATTCTGATTTTGAAAGAGATTTTGATGGCTTTTGTGGACAATACCTTGATGATGATCCATCTACTACTGCTGAGGACTATAAAATACATCGTGCTAGCTTGAAACGTCAATACTATAAGGATCTCTCCTCTAAGAACTCTCAGGATGAAAATAAAGATTACACTCTCAAGCAAGATCATGTTAATGTTGGACCTTTGTCTTGTGATGGTTCCCTTCCATCCCCTACTTCCTCCAATACCCATACATTTCCTAAAGCTTCCGAGTCTTTCAAATCTTTCACAGAACCTTCATCTGACACAAGCCCTGATACTTTTCATGTGGTTCCCTATAGTTATCCTCCAGGGCTACCTCTTAAAGAAACTCAAGCTAACTTTCACTTGGCTGCAAAGACTTTCAATAATGATAAATCTAAAGAGCCTAAGCCTTCATATGCTATAATCCCTACTTCAGCTAGTCCTCCACCATCTCTTCCAAAGTCATCCATACAATCCCAACATACTTCCTTGTCCTTAGAAGTGGCTCCATGTCAAGAGGACTCTAAAAATGATAAAGAAAAGAATATAAAGAAAGATCAAGATCAAGAACCCTCCATGTCATCCACTCCCTATCTCGATGTCTCTTATCCACCTCAGGGTTCTTTTGATCCTGTACCCCCTTTTTCATGCATTCCACCATGTCTTAAATCTTCTCTTAAGCAAGATCAGGCTACTACTTACACTGTTAAGCTTATTGATAATAGTACTATTACTTCCAATGTTAAGCCTATTGAAAATCAAGAGAAAAATTATGCACTTGTGCTATCCAAAGATCCTTGTCAAGATCAAAGTCTTCCATCTTCTTGTTCTACCACTCCATGTTCACTTCCACTTTCTACTCTTCCTAAGTCTTCGCAAGCTTTGAATGATCCTATCAAAGAAAATTCTCTTATTCAAGATGTCCAGGATCCTATTGAAGATCCTAATGCTCAGTCTAAAGATGCTGATATCCTTGGTTGTCATATAGATGCTGCTGAACTTATTGATTATCCTTTTGCGTCTTCCACTTCCATCCTTGGACCTCTTCCACCACTACAAAGGGCTTCACGTATACCTTCCATCTTAGGTCCTTATGTCCCTTCACTTTCCCCTCCTAACTCTCTTAATTCGCCATCCATATTGGGCCCTTACATCCCTCCATCTCCCATCTTCCCTCAAGATCAACATAGATTCATACCCTTGAATCCTTTTCATCCACCCACCCATCTAAACCAGTCGTATCCTCCCTCTTCCACAAATCCCAAGTCTTGTGGAAGTAACTTGAATGTTCAATACAAGAAAAAGAAGCAATACAAGAATCCATCCAGAAAAGAATATCACCATGTCTCCTCTCATAGACATGGAAGCATAAAGTCAAAAGAGATATCTAAGAAAAAAACTACAAGACAAGTATGGGTTCCAAAATCCATCATTGAAGATATTATCTCTAGATCATCAAAAGGAAATAAAAATCCTAAGGCTATATGGATTCCAAAGTCTCTCTTGAAAGAGTCTGGTGTTGAACAAAAAGTGAAGTTGACATTCAAGCTTCCAAAGGCTTCCACTTCATCTCCCTCCAAAAATATTTTTCCATTTCATGTGCCTAAACCTCAACCTCTGCTATCCATTCGCCATATGCCTTCACGTATTCCTTCATTCAAGATTCCTCCATCCTCTCACCACCCTGCAAGGTATGTGTTGACGTTGATCTTGCTTTCCTTTCCACCTACCCTTTTACAATCCTTCCATGCATTATCCTTTTACCTTATATCATTTTTCCTCATTTTCCTATTCCTCCTATCTTCCAACCTCACTCGCTTTACATAAAACCCTATCCTCCATTTTTCTCTTCCATGTTCCTTTCCCTATCAGCATCTTTGAGCATATCATTTTGAATCCTTGACATATCATGGTTTATCCTTTCAAGGAGCATTATCTAAAAAGCTTGCCTTCTTCCAAAAAAAGAAATGAAAAATAAAATAAATTGAAAATGTGCCTTGGTGAAAACCTGGAAACAGGCACCTTGGTAGCAAAAGTAAAGAGAAATAAATTCATCCTAAGGTGAAAACCACTCCCTTGTGGCACCTTGGATAAGTACCATGATGAAAACCTGGCAATCAGGCATCATGCCTAGTTCTTCTACATATTTTATCCATTCCATCTTCTCTCTTTGATCTTGACAATGTTGATCTATACACAAATATTTGGCTATTTTGTGAGCTATTTTACGATGACCTTGTTTTCATTGCTTCCATGTTTAGCCTTCATATCCATCTTCCTCCATTCATTTTCGCCTATCGCTATCCTTTTCCCCTTTGGTCTTGATCTAAAAAAAAAAAGAAAAAAAAGAAAGAGTAAAACACAATGCTATGAAGCCTCTTGACATGTCTACTCATTTGGACTACATCCTATCCTGCTCTGGCATTACGCTTTTGTGACTTATCCTATGCTGGCCTTTCATTGCTTGTCCAAATGCACTTTACATGAAAATTTTTCCCTAGCTTGAGTATTCTTGAGGAGTTTTCCCTTGAGGATTTCTCCCCTTCATTCTCTTGTCTTCCATCTCTTCCACTAGCTTGCCAATCCCTCTTGTTCTCCACCTTGCTAGACATTGGGACTACACGATATGATCTTGCCTGGGAGTTTGCAATAGAAAAAGATGCTATCAAGTATATCAAATATCATAACAATTATCAGAATCAGTATCAGAATCAATATTAGAACCAGTATCAGAACAATTATTAGAATCAGTATCAGAATCAATATTAGAACCAGTATCAGAACAATTATCAGAATCAGTATCAGAATCAGTATCAGAACCAGTATCAGAACAATTATCAAAATTAGTATCAGAACCAGTATCAGAACAAGTATCAGAATGGGCCTACAGAACTAGTATCAGAACGCCTACAGGGGCTACACCTTTCGCTTTAGTTTATGGGTCTGAAGCGGTATTGCCTATTGAGGTTGAAATCCCATCACTCAGAATCAAAATGCATGGACTTGTCACTGATGAAGACTACAGAGTGTCGAGGTTACAAGAACTTGAACTACTAGATGAGCGCAGACAAGCAGCGTATGATCATCTCAGAGTGTATCAGAAAAGAATGTCTAGAGGCTACAACAAGAAAGTCAGACATAGAGAATTTTAGGTTGGCGATCTAGTGTTGAGAGAAAATCCTAAAAATCAATCACATCGAGAACGCAAGGGGAAGTTCGAACCCAACTGGCTGGGTCCCTTTGTAATCACTGCTACTTTTGGCTCTGGTGCCTATCAACTCTCAACAACTGAAGGAGAACAGCTCCGAGAACCAATCAACGTTCTCCATCTAAAGAAATTCTATGCCTAAGGCATTCAGTGCTTGGTAAATGTCCTGAAAAAAATCTTAAAAATCGGAAAAAGTCCTGAAAAAATGAACATCTTGGTGAAAATCTAGCAATAGGCGCCTTGATGATTCACAAAAAAATCAAAAAATATCAAAAGTACAAAAGAATTGAAAAAATGAAAAATACAAAAAAAATGAAAAAAAGAAAAAAAGAAAAAAAAAGTGCCTTGGTGAAAACCTGGAAACAGGCACCTCGGTAGCAAAAATAGAATCTCTACCAAGATGGTGAAAACCCGGCAAACGGGCACCACTTGTTCCAAAATGCTCCATCTATCAGCACAATCTTGGTCTTTCCCAGCTTTCAGTCTTGCTTTAGTTTGTACATATCTCCCGGTTTGTTCCTGCATTTCCAGTTTTCAATAAGTCGGCCTGTACACCAACCAGCTCAAGCGTTTGCATCCTATCAATGTTCACACTTTGGGGCAATCAATGTCATATCCTATGGTCTCCCATGTATCTTAGACGGATCATATCTAGTCAGAATCCTTTAAAGCTTCATGTGAGTCAGTCAGTCAGTCTTGTCTCCAGAAAAGATTTTGCATCTATAACAACGCAATCAAACATCAAAACTCAACTGAAAACAATCTGTGCTTTTCATGCTTTTATCTCCTTGTATGCTTACTGATTCGCATTGAGATTTTTGCATATTGTGTCCCTTCGAGCTCTTCGATGATGTCTTTTATAGGATTTAGAGAGTGATGACTGGGGGCATAATCTTTTCTTTGTCTTCTGCTTGTATGTGAAAATCTAACAGCTTTGGAAATTCTGGATTGAAATGGTGTCCAACTGTAAGAGCCTCTATCTCGAATTGGATGGCCATGCGTACCTCAACCATTGATACCCAAAAAATTCAAGGACGTTTGATCTAACTATTATCTTTTTGAGTAAGTTCTTTCTCCTACTGTGGAATGCAATCTTGCCTAAGGATGTGAACGATAAAGGGTCACTACGGGTAATTCACATTGGATTTAGAATGATCTCTTGACTGTTTGATGTGTTTGCAACGTAAGGCGTACTCAGGTCATCACAATGTTTATGTTTTGATGCTTGTATAAATTGCTATATCAAAATGGACGTGATATTCAGGTCATCCTGGCGTTTGTGCCTTGATGCTTATATTTAATCCAACATTTCGAAAATAAATCAATATTCATATGTCCATGGTTGTATAACCAGTGGGTGTTGTATTGATTCTTGCGCATACAAATCGATATTCATATGTCTATGGTTTCATGGCTAGTGGGCATTGTATTGATTTATTCGGTTACCTAAAAGTTCAATGATGATAACAAATCGACACATGATCAGTGACTAGGTCCTAGGTCTTAGGTTGCATTTCATTTTGCATGTCTCATTGCATTTTGCATGTTTACATGATCTCACAATGATTAAACGAACTTCAATGCTTAAATGATTTTTCAAATCGCATCTTCAAGTCTAACAAGAGCTGAATCTCACACGAAGGTTCCTCCAATGAAATAGCAAGTAGAATCCTTTTTCGGGATCAAAATTCAAATCTGAGATCATTCATATTATTAACTACTTGCATATTCGACCTTCAATCATCACAGAAATCTAGTATTCAACTTAACTGATTATCTTACATCAAACTATCAAAATTTCAACTTGGTCAACCATGGTCAACTCATGGTCAAATCTAGTCAAATTCGGTCTCCAAGACCTCCAAACGATGCAGAATGCGTTCTTGAACGTGTATAACCACTTCTCAAATCAATTAACATGCTTCTAAACCATTTAACGCTGACTTCTCTTGTCAGATTTCAATTTTAATCCCGAAGGGGGCATGGTATTGCACATCAATTCAAAGTTTGTAAATCAAAATTCTATCGATCAAGTCTATCAATATCTTTCATCAGTGATCAAGACAAACAATCACGTCTAGTTACTGATTCATCAAAAGTCCTCATCGCTCGGGGCAAATCTATCATCACTTGGGGCATATCAGATTCATCAAGATCCATATCAATCTGATATTTTCTTAATCTTGTAAACTGTATCAATTTTTGCAACCATCAGATCATAGTGTTCTTTCCTTGGTTCTTCGGCAACTGAAGGATTCGGATGTGATACTTGCTAGTTCTGCTAAGACAATCGAGTCTAGAACGGGTCACTCACTTCTTATCAATCCTAAGGTTCAGAATCAGGCATTTTGACACTTTTTCGCAATCATAGGTTCATCGCTGCTACAGTGAACATTATCTTTGGTCATTCAAGACCTATTATCTCCATCTCAATTCAATATCAATCAGCTTCTATCTCATATCAATTATCAATCTCAAACATCAGTTTCATATCTCTATCAAACACAGACTATCTTTGAACCACTGCGCTTCGCACAGTAATTCAAAGAGGGGCAAAATGTAATACCCCAAAAATGGGCTATAAGTTCATTAACCTCCTACATCGACAAATTCGAACGAAATCGACATCAAAGTCCTAATCTAAGGCACATCTAAACATCATCGAATCATAATTGATTATCTTAAATTTTGCATCGGGGAATATTCCTAGTAATATTCCTAATTATCTTAATTATCTTTAATTTTATAATTATTTGGCAATAAATCACATTTATCCTAAAATTTGATTAATTGAATATTTTCATATTTAATTAATTAGATTTAATATTTGCCACTTAATTATGTAATTAAATTTAATTCTATCTATTATTAATTGTATTATTTAATTTTGACAATAAATCAAAATTCTTATCTTTAATTGATTAAATTCTTATTTAATTAATTAAAGCATGTTGTCATTATTTAATAATATAATTTTTAATAAAAGTTTGGTAAAATAGTTAATTAACCCATAAATTAATTATTTATTTTCAAAAATCAGTTGAGTTGAGGATAAATCACTTTATTTATTTATTTAATTCTTAATTATTATGCATATTCAAAAGAAACAGTTAAACTCCAAATCAGAAAATCAATGCAAGTTATTGACTTTTTGGAACTCAACATCCTTTTGGAGTTCAAAAAGCTGATCTAAACTCTAATTTGAGTTAAAAAGCTGTTTTTGCATGATTTTGAGAATTAACTATCTTTTATGATCAGATAACTCAAAAATCAAGATGAGTTAATTTGAGTGATTTATGGCTTTTATTCATGCACCTCCAAAGCCCTGGATTTCTATAAATTAAGGCTTCAGCTCTTCACAAATCATCTCATATTTTTGCACAATCACGCTGGAGAATTGGAATTGAAGAATCAAAGCTCTTGTGAATCGGCATTTTTGGTGAGATCAATCTTATTTTTGCATTCATATTTCATATCATTTCTAGATTAGCATAGCATATCAATTTTCAATAACATAGATTCATATCAAGTTTTTATCATTCTTATTGCATAGAAAAATCCAAAAAAATAGAATAATTGCATTCAATCTCATATCTAGATCAATTTCATTCAAATCCTTCATTTAGGTGTCGTCTAGGTCACTGATCTCGATTACAATCTGAGAACATTAATCTCGCACCTATTAGAAGGCAGTAAATTGCTTGGTTAGATAGCTTTCAATTTTGCACGATTTTGATTATCACTAACCTCTAATGTTTTACTGAAGTGTTGTGTCTACAGATTAGGTACAATTTTCACACACACAACCTTATCATCAAGAATCCTTTCTTTCATGTCAGTTACAACAAGGTACCAAGTGAATCAAGGGAAACAACCCCGGATTGTCTTTAATCAATTACCCTTAGTTAAGACTCGTCAACAGTGAAAGGGAAAAGAGCCCATTTTCGACCAATCTCCTAAGAGTGAGTCTGAGGTTTGCTTTGACCCAAAGAGTAATCCTAGTGAATTGAGTACTTCTGTAGCACATTTTTCATCAAATATGGATATGAGTTATACCTTGACCAAACAACAAAGAGAAATAATAGATCAATCACTTGGTGATATTTTTCAGAGACATAGGAGGAACATGTCATTCAAAGATGGCAATCAACCTGACTCACCTCCTATTAATTCAAGATACCTAGATGCTCATCAACGAGTCAAAAGACATTATGCACAAGCTCATCAAGATGCACGGTCACAACATGAGGACCAAAACAACCAATCTTATGATGCTCATGTGAACAAAGCTAACTTGTTCAACCATTCAAGACCAAACTAAACACAACTTCAAGATATACAAGTGAGAGGTTAAAAAGAATTGAGCAGGAAAAATAGGCTACAAAAAATGAACGAGCCGCAAAAGAAGAAAAACTTAGGCTTCTAGAAGAGGAACAACAAGCCTTGATGGATATAGAGAGAAAGGCATTCCAAGAAGAACAAGATAGGATAATGGCCCAACAACTCAACAATAAATTCAACAACAGGGGTACCAACAGTGGAACCAACTCTCCACCATCAACTCCCTCAGCAACTCCAAGAAGTAGGAGTTCAAGGACCCCTTCAAGATCACCTAGTCCTAGAGGAAGGACTTCTCGACATGCACATTATAGGAGGTAGACACCTCCTAGACTATCAAGAGATCCCTCCCAATGAGCTCATCACGACTCTCAACATGGAGGAAGTAGTGCCAACTTTGATACTCATGATTTTATGAGAATGCAACAAGAACCACTATTTCAACAATATGTGGAAAAATATGTTGAGCAAAATAAGGATCAATTCTTGGAGAGCTTGATCAACAAGGGTGCAAGGGTCCCATGCAACTTTGATGTAGACAGAAAAATTAAGAAGCAAAACCCTTCAACTAATGAGGTGATTAAACAAATGCAAAAGACTATGGAGAAAATGATGGCTCCAAAGAATACCTTCAACTTGGACTCCATATGTCCCAATCCCATTGACAAGAGTGTGGTTATGGTAGATTTTCCTAGAAAGGTTGAAATCCCCACATCTAACAAATATGATGGTAGTGGTGACCCCCATGACCATGTACGACAGTTCTATATCATGAGCTTTGAATTTCATCATGAGGACTCCTACCTTATGAGATTATTCCCAAGGAGCCTTAAAGGCCAAGCTATGGAGTGGTTTACTAACCTTACCCCTCCTATTAAAACATTCAAAGAACTTATCCAAAGGTTTGTGTAGCACATTGCATATAATCTATCAAGGTCAGTCACCATGTTTGATTTGTGCAAGCTAAAACAAAATCAAGGGGAACCCTTTGTGACATTTTTACAAAGGTGGAGATGCTTATGCTCCAAATATTCTAGGACCATCCCTGGGGAAGAAAGAATTGATATAATTGTGAGCAATCTAGTGCTAGAATTAAGATATGAAGTTAGAAAAATGGTCTTTAATTCTTTTGACACTATGGTAGAAATTGCATGTCACATCGAGGATGTTCTAAAAGAACAAGGTATTTTGGCCAAACAAAGTAACAAAAACAATGGCCCAAACAATAACAACAACAATAAGGATAAAAATAACTCATATTGGAACAAAAATAAGCAAGTAGTCAATGACGGAGTTTTTGACTCTCCACAACCTAAGGAACAAGGAGTTCTTAATCTATCTAATGTAGTTCAAGCTATGAAGCTATAGACATCCTTAGATCATCAAGAACACAAGCCCAAGTATCAAGATAAACCTAAGTTGGGAAAGAGGCAATTCACTAAGCTTGGAGACTCTTATGTAAATATTTTTAAGACCTTGATTGCTCACAATTTGGCACAACCTTAGGATCCTACAAAGTTTCGCATACTGGATCCTAAACCTTATTGGTGGAATGAGAAAGCTTACTGTGTATACCACAATGGGATTGGACATGACATTGAATTATTTTTTAAACTTAAACATCTTGTTCAAGACCTTATTGAGACTGGGAAATTACAGGTTGATGGGTTGACCACAAATGCAGACCACAAGGCCTTTAAAGAGCCCTTGCCTAAGTATGAGAAGGGGGAGACTTCTAAGAACAAGAATGGCAAGGCCGCGATCAATTATACCTATACAGCTGCAAAAAATGTCATTAATATGCTTGAAGTTGTGGACAATGATTTCAACATGATGAGGGGGAAAGATCCCTATGGTTATGATGTAAACTCACCTCCCATATTTGACGAAGGACCCATTGTTGTGCTTAGGGGTCCTCAATCTTGAAGGTCATCTCAGCCTCTTAATGTTGTTAGTAGGAGTCAGTCCCAAGGTCCTATTATAATTAAGGGTCCTAATTCTAGCAAATCCAATCAACCAGTGTCCAAAAGTGTTCCTTCCAAGTTTTCAGTTGGTCCTGATATGAGTTACAACCTTGTTGATTAGTTACAGTCAATGCCAGTGCAGATTTCCATTTTTGAGCTCTTAGAATTGTCTCCTAGACATAGGAGTGTCCTTGAGGATGCCTTATGAGCCACTAATGTTCCTAATGACATAAATGTCGATCAATTCCAGAACATGGTCAATCACCTTGCTAGCCCTCATTACCTCACATTTTCAGAAGAGGACAATAAAGCACTAAGTCATCCACACAATTTGGCTCTTCATATCAAGGTCATGATCCACAAAACCCATGTTAGGCGTGTGTTAATAGATGGGGGTGCTGGGCTTAATATTTTCTCTTTGAGTCTATTGAAAGATTTGGGATATTCAGAGGGATTAATTGACACTAGGAAGAAGATCACAATTAAAGCCTATGATGAAGCAAAGTGAAGCTCTAAGAGATTGGATGTTCTTCTTGTTAGGATTGGTCCTATGGAAAAGGACATTTTGTTCTAGATTGTTGATGCCGTACCTTTGGCATATAATATCTTGTTGGGTAGGCTATGGATTCATGACATGCAAGTGGTGCCATCTACCTACCACTAATGTGTTAAGTTCCCTTATAATGGAGTTGAAGTATGCATACCAGGGGATAGCACATTATCTATTAATGTGATTTCAGCTGGCTCTCATGTCCCTTTGAATAGAGAGGCTGATAATTTTGATGCTACTCTTGAGCAGTGTAAGAGTAAGTTTAAGTCCATAGACCTTGGCATGGGAGACTACCAAATGGATTCCTTCACAAAAATGCCAATCTCGCCTAGGTTTTATGGAAAACCTTCACCTGAGAGGAAACCTTCATCCTCAACTATGACCTTGTTTGGAAAGTTTGTAGAGTTCTCAATACCTATTCATGAGGAGAAAGAGGAGGTAGCCATTAGAGATTGGATTTATAGAGAAGAAAAGTATCAACACAATGAGAATTTTGAGCCATCTCCTAAAACCTACGGGAGAGGGTATACTTTGGTTAAAAACATGGGCTACCCAGGTCATGGTCCTCTTAGTCATAGGTTAGACACCAAGGTTGAACCACTCGACCATGCTCTTTTTGGTCGTAGGAATAAGTCAACAGTTGGTCTCGGCTTTGATCAGGAAAAGAAGACAACTATCCCTATCCTAGCTATGATAGATAGTGATAGTGACTCAGATTATACACCCAATCTTCAAAACCAGCAAGACATGAATAATGATTGGGTGCCTTCCACCAATCTCCTTTGGGGGGATTTAGATGATTCAGTAGCTGAAAATACAGACACCAGAGAAGGTGATACCCTTCACAATCTCAAAGCTTCTACATCAAGGCATCCCAAGTCTTCTTGGTGTAAACATCCCAGCAGAGATTCAGAAATGGATTCGCATGAGTTTGAGTGGGACTCTCTTTCAGATGAAATAGTTGATTTGGACATGGATGTTGTCCATACCTATAGTACTCAACCCGATGTGACCAATGAGCCTAGTGTGGGACTAGAGGATTGGACTCCTTGAATTTCCTTAGTGGACGATGCTTCATTTGGTAGGATGAGTCCTAATTCAAGTATCTTAGAAGGAGACTTGACAGATCTTAACTATACGATCACCAGAGATAATGCCTTTCATATCAATAACATTGAACCCGCTATTAATCTACCCCTTGTAAACTGTCATTTGATTGATTGGTCACAACTTTGTCAAGAGCCTCAACTCCTCACTTTTCACAATGAATATGAGATAGCCTGCTACTTGAATGCCATTTGGATTAAAAAATGTAGGAGCCACATTCCAAAGAGCTATGACCACAATATTTCATGATATGATGCATAAAAACATGGAGGATTATGTGGATGATACCTTGGCCAAGTCTAAGAAAAGGGATACACACCTAGAAGATTTGGAAGTAATTCTAGATCGAATGGAGTAGTTTCAGTTAAGATTGAATCCAAAAATGTGTGCATTTGGGGTTACCTCAGGTAAACTTCTAGGATTCATAATTTCAGCCAAAGGAATAGAGGTGGATCTTGGAAAGGTTCAAGCTATATTAGATATGCCACCTCCTAAGAACATTAGTCATATGAGAAGTCTTCAAGGATGACTCCAATCCATACGGAGGTTTATTTCACAGCTTGCAGATAGAGCACAACCATTCAATAAGACATTGCATAAGGGAGCCACATGTGCTTGGAATGAGGATTGCCAAAAGAGCCTAGATCAAATAAAACAATACTTGGCTAATCCTCCAATTTTAATGCCTCCTATCCTAGGAAAACCATTAATTTTATACATCTCTGCGACAAAATCTTCCTTGGGGGCATTGTTGGCTCAACTTGATGATACTGGGAAGGAAAGAGCCATCTACTACATTAGTCATACTCTAGTATCTTATGAGATCAATTATAATAGTATTGAAAAGTCTTGTCTTGCGGTAGTGTTTGCTTCCCAAAAGTTGCGACACTACATGCTTGCCCATACTATACATCTTGTTGCAAAAATTGATCCTCTTAAGTATTTTCTTAGTACGGCTGCTCTCAGGGGTAGACTTGCTAAATGGATGATGGTTTTGTCAGAATTTGATATAGAGTACATTGAGCGTAAGGCTATAAAAGGGCAAGCTATTGCAAATCAACTTGCTGATTTCCCAATCAAGGATAGCATGCCTATTCAAGTGGAATTCCCAGACGAGCATATCATGTACATGACCACACGTACTTGGAAAATGTTCTTTGATGGTTCAAATATGCAAAATGGATCAGGAGCTAGAGTATTATTTATTTCTCCTCATGGGTACAACATACCTAAGTCTTACAAACTTTTGTTTCCATGCACAAATAATATTGCAGAATATGAGGCTCTAACCAATGGACTTAAGATGGCTATAGAGTGGAATATAACAGAGTTACATATTTTTGGGGATTTGCAATTAATTATCAACCAAGTAAATGAAGAGTACCAAACTAAGGATGACAAGCTGATACCTTACAAAAAGATGGTTGATTCATTGCGATGTTACTTCACATTTGTGACATTCCAACAGATCCCTAGAGCAGAAAACAAGGCTACAGATGCTATGGCTACACTAGCTTCACTCCTTCAATTGGAACAACATGAATCAAGATTTGAATTCCTAGTGGAAGAGCTACACCATCCCATCTTTGACTCCTCTAAAAGCCACATCATTTGTACCTTGGTTAGCCATAACTCACCCTGCTATGGTGCTATTTACTCATACCTCCATGATGGCATCGTCCCTGACACCTTTAACCATTTTGAAAGAAGAAACCTTGTCTATAACGCCTCTCACCATACCCTTATCTTTGGTGATATGTATAGGAGGGATTTAGATGGGACACTTCTTAGGTGCTTGGAAAAGGATGAATCTGACCAAGCATTAGTTGACATTCATGAGGGCATTTGTGGAGGACATTCTAATGGTCTTTCCATGGCCCGAAGGTTGCTTAGGGTGGGGTACTATTGGCCCACAATGTAGATGGATGCTATAGCTTTTGCCAAGTCTTGTGAAAAGTGTCAGAAACATGGAAACTTGATTCATGCTCTAGGTAGGGAGCTTATTCCTTCTATTTCTCATTGGCCATTTCAGCAATGGGCCTTTGACCTTGTTGGGCAGATTCATCCCAACTCATCAGGTGGACATTAATTCATTATTACTGCTACTGACTACTTTACCAAATGGGTAGAAGTCATTCCACTATCTGTCGCTTCAGGAAAGACAATCTCTTTGTTCATATTGAATCACATCATTTGTTAATTTGGGATACCTTTTGAGATAATCACTGACAATGGAGGTTAGTTCAAAAACAAGGACCTTACACACCTCTACAAGAAATTCAAGATAAAACAGCATTGGTCCTCCATTTACTTCCCATAAGGAAATGGACAAGCAAAAGCTTCTAATAAGACCATTCTCAAGATTCTCCATAGAATAGTTCACAAGAATGGTTGAGACTGGCACTTACAGATCAATCCAGCCTTATGGGCTTATAGAATGAGTATACATACTCCCACAGGGGCTACTCCTTTTGCCCTCACTTATGGCGCTAAAGTAGTATTACCTTTAGAAGTAGAGATCCCTTCACTTAGAATATCTCTCAAAGGTTTGATAACAAATGATGATTATCATGCCATGAGGCTACAAGACTTAGAACTTCTAGATGAAAAGCGCAAGGCCTCATTTGATCATATGAGAGTGTATCAGAAGTGTATGTCAAAGGCATTTAACAAGAAGGTTCACCCTAGAGAGTTTCAAGTAGGTGATCTTGTTTTGCGAGAGAATCCTAAGAACCAACAAAATAGAGAGCAAAAGGGTAAGTTCGAACCTAATTGGCTTGGGCCATATGTCATCACAACTGCTTTTGGGATAGGTGCTTACTTGTTATCTGATGAGAATGGAGAATAGCTCCCTGATCCCATCAATATTTTGCACCTCAAGTAGTTCTATCCATGATGCCCATTCTGTCTAGGGGCATCCTTTGTACATATTTTATGATCCTGAAAAAATTCAAAAAAAAATCATATATGATGCTGAAAAAAATCCTAAAAAGCATAAAAAGTCCTGAAAATACAAAAAAACAAAAAAAATGCAAAAATTCAAAAAAAATAGAAAAAGTACCTTGGTGAAAACTTGGAAACAGGCGCCTTGGTAGAAAAAATATAAAAAAATTGAAAAAATAAAAAAATCTCCAAGTGGTGAAAACCTAGAAACAGGCACTACTTGAGGCCTTTTGCACCCTTGTCTTTTAGCATGCGTCCTTGACACTTAGCCATTCTCCATCATGCCTTGACCTTATTTGACTTGGTCTAGAATTGGTCTTTATTTTTGTCTAGGGGGCATACCTATTAGCATAGGTCCTTTAGGTGCGTTTGTCTCTTGGGGCATTTCACAAACAGTTATTTTTCAACACCACCCCAAACTGTGTTTTTCAACACTACCCTAACGTCAAGTGTTTCTCAACACTTATCAGATGTCTTACCCACCAGTCTAAGTATGATGCAATATCGCTCATTAGCAAATTTGATACTCAAAGTTTGACTCTATGACCAACACACATGCACTTAAACAATCAACTCAAGTGGGATATGTTGACTTTATTTTTCTTTGTGTTGTCTATGAGAATTTCTTTGATGAGTGGTCTCTCACTGAGAAGTTTTTGATGATGCATAGCTAGAAGACTAAGGGTATGAGAACATGTTTTATTTCTTTATCTGCTTATGGGTATATTTCATTGATCCTAACTATCATGAGCATTTATGCTAGTCTTGCTTGACACTAGGGATTGACAAGGTATTATCCTTGACTATTTTTTTGCAAGTGCATGCTTATAGCCATCTTGACCTTCTTATGTCCTGATGCAAGAATAATCTCATTATACTAAACTTAGGTAATCTCACTGCACTAGTCATCTTAACCTACATGTCTTTGGTACCTAGGTGGGATTCCCACATCTCTATCTGATATAGATCATATTCATATACCCATAGTTATACTAGTGTGTATTATATGATCTTATGACGCTACCAATAACACTCGATGATGATAATTAGATGTCTATAAGCATTGTGACCTTGCAAGTCAACCACTTTTCATAGTAGCTTGCATTTTTTAGGTTCATGATAGTTTAGTTTTGCATATTGCACATGGAGAGAGCTCTCCTTTCATCTTTCGTGGGCTAGTCGGTCAACTATGCTCACCCTTCCTATTCTTGATCATGTCTTTTGCTCCTTGTCTTTCACATCACATCCTTTTCCTATCATCACAAGGGGTTAATGATTTTGAAAATGACACTTTTTTACCTATTTTATAGCATTTTGAATTTTTGACCTATTTTCAAAACACCTCAGAATTGCATGAAAATTGCAACCCTAGCTAATTTCGACATCCTGGATCCGTTTTTGGACTTGAAATCAAAATCTAAGGTCATCTTGATAGTCAAAATCACATTTCAAAATTTCTCATTCTTCTGTGCAGTTGACTAACCTTTTGAGGCATAATTCTTCGATCTTTGATGGAATTTCTTCCTTTTCATGTCTTTCACACTTCTAGTCTTCCATTCACCCCACTTCTTTTCTTCTCATTCATCATTGGGGCATGTTTTCACTACCTAATGGTTATCCTATTATCCTTTATCTTCAATTATGATTTCATTATGATTTGATCATCTTTTATCAATCTGTTATTCTCCTCTACCTGATTTCAATTTCAATTCTGAGGGGGCAATACCTATTGGATTTAATCCTTTATTTTCTTGATTCAGCTATCTTTTTATGAGTGTTCGCTCAACTTGAGATTTTTATCTCTTATTTTGGATGTGATCCCAAAATGAACTCATGTCCAGAATCTTTTGTTTATTTTTGTCCGGGCGTGTTCCCAAAATGAACACACGTCTGAGTTATTTTGTGATCCCAAAATGAACTCACATTTCAATTCTTCTTTGACTACATGTGTTCCCAAAATGATCACACATTATTCAAAGAGGGGAAAATGTATGCACCCTAAAATGGTCGCCAAGACTTTGGGCCCCCATTCAGCAATTTATCAGATCCCTGAATCAATATTTTCAAAAATCGGCATTTTATCAATTATATCAATTTCCTTGATCAAATCCTATTTTATCATATTCGATTATTTGTCTTGGGCTAACAATTTTATCCTAAGTCTTTATTTATTTAAAATGAATATTTTCTCCCCTTTTAATAAATAAAAAGCCCCGACTTTTCCTCTTATCCTAAGTTGCACAAATAAAGCATTATTCTTATTTTATAAAAAGAGAAAAGCACTTTTTGTCTCATAGGACACAAAAGTCAACTCTTATTTTCTCATTGGAGGATATTTGTGCACATGGATTTCTCCTCTTTCCCTACTATTCTATGGGGTAGGAATAGAAGCTTATCGAGGTGCTTGCTGGTGAATCTGTTTCTTCGACTGGATCAACTGAAACCCCTTGCCGGGCTACACCATTGATTAAATCTTTTGCCCCTTAATCTCCATGGTCCATTTCTCCTCATTTCCTATAAAAGAAGAGCTCTCTTCCTCATTTACACATATCATTCACTTTTTATGCTAATGTTATGTTGCAAGAATTCTTGAAGACTTTGAAGCTTTTTGGAGATCATTGTTGCTATTATACACTAAGATTGCACCCTTGTTTCAAGCTCTCGTAGTCTTGATAACCTAGTATAACATGGGAATCATCTCCAGGTTGTGGGACCTATGCTAACTAAGATGAGACCTCCAGGTTCTAGGCTGGTTCCTCTTGGATAATCACCTTAATTTGCTTCTTAACAAGAAAAGTAAATCTTTTGAGGGAAAGGGATAGAAGGAATGTTTGGAAAGGGAAATGACTAAAAGCAAACTATCCTACTAGGTGATACACCGAAAATATGGTATGAATTGCAGTATAAAGGATGAAATCAGTACACAATCTTAGGTCTAGGAGATCACAACTCAATGAATAGGCTTGCATCAATATTTTATAGAGCGGTCTACATTAAAGAGATGCTATGCAGGGAAAGAGAGAAATTTCACAAAATAGTAGCACTCCTAAGAATTTAGACACAAACTATAACCTGCAAAAAAACATTCAGCTCTGCAATTGGGTATAAGAATGAGATAGATTGCCAGGGGTGGAAGTATACCCACAAAAGCATTCAAATCATATTATTCACAAGCATACACATAAATTGCAGAAAGAAAGAGGGATCAAGAACCTTAAAAATATCACTAAAACATACATATACTAAATTCAATAAGAGAAAATTCAGACAAGAAGGTATAGGAGACATCAAAGAATGTCACAATACACTTTGCAATATCCAAACAGTCAATGAAAGGTTACAATTGTAGAAGCCAAAGAGCAGAAAGAATGCCTCAGATAACTTCTTAGAAAGATGAACTCTCTTTTTAAAAACTATAAACTCTCTTCTTTAAAAGCTCCAAAAATACAATATATACATCTCCTCTTTTTGCACGTAGGTAGGAGTTAAAACCTAACTAGGGTTTACAAAAATCTACAATAATAACTAACCCTAACTCAACCAAGTCTAATCATGAATATATCTCTACAACATTATGGCCGATCAAACCTCAAGTTTGTGTGCACATCCTTGTACTACATCAACCTGTAGACAAGCAACCAAGATTCATCCACTTTCCTACACAAAGTCTTGCCATGAATGCATAATTGGTACCTCTCTGAGACAAGAAAGGACCCATGATAGCCACCCAGACCTCCTCATTATCTTCCTTTAATTGAAAATGTCCTGGAGACATAAATTCTCTGAACTACCTCACCGCTCACGGCCTGCAAATCAAATACTAGCAAAAAACCCTCTTATAACTATTTGAATTTGAAATTTTAACAGCTAGTCGGTCATTTTAAAATATGACCATCGATATCCTTTATTTCCTGGCAGATGAATGGCCTAGATTAATCTTGAAAAAACAACTTTAAAACTCTTCTAACAAGTCAAAACCACTATGGAAGTCAGCGGCCAATGAGAAATGAGAAAATCGACATGTCATCATATTTGGATCCACCTCGAGCCCTTCTTCCTTTAAGTCATTCGGTGACCACATGACCGCAGACTTGTCTCATTCTCAAAATCCTTTCAAGCTTGGGCCCATTTGTGCCACTTGGCATTCTTTTATTTGCTCCGACTGCTCCGTCAGCAAACACCTTGGCAAGCTCTGACAACAGACCCACTCAAACTGAGATTCCAATCTAACGGTAGGTGCATGATCTCATGACCGTCAAATATTCCTTCAGATCATATGCCCACCGTAGATCTTCATTAAGCTGTGACCCCATTGACATATTGGTCCACTTGGAAGTCCATCGTCAGTGCTCGGTAATCAATCACATGCGAGCACATCAGTTTTACATAGCACTGGACCCACCTGACAAGTCTGAACACCTTGGCAGATTGAACAATGGGTGTAAGATCGCATGTGTCAGAAAAGGGCTATGCGAAGATACACCAGCTGTTGATCTTCATCCTACTGACATCCCTGCAGACATCTGACATGGTCCCACTAACAAGTTCTAGTCATCACTTCACCGGCCAATAAGAAGCCTCCACATAGGACAACGTGGCAATGGACCTACACAAGGTATGAAGTCCTAAGCAAAAGGGAAGATTGACGGTTGTCGCAAGGTCATGCCTCTAATAGACCCTTCACGAACTTATGATGACCGTTGATCTTGCTAAGCTAGGACCCCACAATCTGAGACCGCCAAACATTTAAGCAACTACGTGACTAAAGGAAGAATAGACCACTCGTTGAATTGCTAACCGTTGAGGACTTTACCGTGAAACACTGGGGTATTATGTGAACAAGGCATTCGTTGAATCGCCAGAAGGAAAAGGTAACCGCCGACTGACTTGGAGAACTAGCGACCAGCCAATGAATGAAAAGTGCACAGGGATAATTAAGAACTAAAGTGGCTGATAAAGTAACAATGAAATAGAATGAAGGCCTAGGGTTTGTAGGGTTTTTCTTGGTAATGGATACTTTTTTCAAATTTCATTTTTTTTTTACTTGCAGGCCAGGGAGATAGAAAATTTGCAAAGGCCAGGAAACCAAACATAAAATCATGAAATTTTTAGGGATGCTTGGCAAGGTGAAAACAAAGATTTTGGAATAGGTTTTAGCCAAATTTGCATGTACATGGAAATTGGGGTAACATTTTGGTGATTTCTACTGGATGTCATCCTACTAGACATGGAAAACCAGTGGCCTATAAACAATCCATTGGGCATGGGATCATACTAAGCACAAAATTTTGATAGAGAGACACAACTTGTGCACAAGCACTTCTTGCAAAATAGGGAAATAGGCTAGAAAACTTGGAAGAAAGTAGGAAAACTAACCTATCCTAAACTAACCAGTTACAGAAACCTAGTCAAACAAAACCATTCACTGGTAGGCTGAAATAGCTACCTTTCCTCATTAGGATACAATATTTTACACGCATGAGGATGGAAAATAAGGAATGAAGTATGCACAGTTATGTGAAGAACTGATGCACTTCCTCTTGAAAGACATAAACAAATTGACTCACCTCCACCATTAGATTCCTATTTTCACTACCCAGGGGTGGATAAGTGAGTTGAGCTTGTCCTTGCTGAACTATATGTTCACCTTCAGCTTTAGCTTCATTTGAACACTCATGTTTGGACAAAAACATGACTGGTTCTTTACTGTTGGCCTCCATTCTTGCTAAGTACCTTAAGGGGAAACTCCTACAAAGAATGAACTTGGGGCTCCCTCTGCTACTATCAGGATGCATCTCATTAATAACTTCAGCAAGATGATAAAAATTATGTCCCTCCATGATAGTCTACCATAATATTTCTTCTTCTGCAGTTAGCAGACCATCCTCTTCATCAATTGGAACATCCAATAGCTCATCAAAGGTATCAAACTGTCTCATATTCTTGACAATCACTAGCCCCTCCTCATGGTCCAAGAAATATGATTCCTTAGATTCCTCCCCCACTTTATTGTAGACCGGCCTAAATTTTGCAATTGAGACATTATCGATCTCCTCATCTTGCTCAATGTAAGAAGGCATCTCCTCAAAAAGATTAGCTGGGCTCTCACCTTCCTCACTTTATTTCTTATCCTGATCTGATTTCTCTAATCCATCTTGATGTAATAGCCTTACCTGCTCCTCATGATTATCATGAAAAAGTGTACCTAAAAGACAAAAATCATCATCTTCCTAGTGGCCTAAAAGTGCTTGAGGTGTAGTGGACTCTTTAAGAATTGGCTTATAAGGCCTTATTTGCTATGGGACAGGCTCATTATCATTTAGGAAATCGAACCTTTTAGGTATCTCATTTATAGGAATAGGACGAAGTGGCTGGAAATATGAGAGAGGGTCATGAATGGGCTCTAAAAATGCATGGAGATTGGGCTCCTTTTGACTACGATTCTGAACTGGAGGAGAAAATCTAAAGCTTGGAAATTCAATAGAAGTGTCAGTGAACTTTCCAGGAAAGGAGCCTGGGATTTGGACTCTATGAGTCTCTTGTCTGGTCACTTGTTACATTCCATCCTTAGGGGAATGTGCTTGAGAGGCCACTGTCTCTTGTTGTAACACTTCTGACCTTTCTCCATCAGGAAGTTCATAGTTCAAGAGAACAAGCGAAAAATCTACTGCCTCCTTCCTAAAGAATGGGTTCAGGTGACTACCAGCTGCTTTGATGTTTTGTGTTGGGAATGTTCTCTTGATCGGATTATATGGCTGGAAAGGCCTCTTTACTAAATTTTTCCTTTTGCTTTGATGCTTTTCTTGATATTGTGGCCTATCTTGCCGATATGATTGCTCCTAAACTCGGCACTGCTGGTTAGGGCTCTGATCCTGTTGTTGATAAAGTGATCCATCCTCCAGACTCTACCCCTTTACAATGATCAACTCTTTGGTTAGAACCTACAACAAGCTTATCATCTCTTTGTTTATTGTTTGTTGATCACTTCTCAATTTGAGTAGCTCTTGAGAAGGGTCACCTATGGACCTCCCATAGCTAGTGCTAGCTTGAGGTTCTATTAATGTAGGTATGGGAGTAAATGGAGGCATTTGCAGAGGTATAGTAGGCTAAAGATTGGGAGAGATAGGCATAGGTGGCCTTGGGGTTATCATACCAACCTGGATTAAATAATTTTCTGCCTTTATAGCTAAATCAAAAGCTTGAGGTAACAAAGTAATTCCTAAAGATTGAATGATGACAGATATATCACTAGTTAGGCCTCTCAAAAAATAAAGGAAAGCACAATCTACTAAAGGCCTTATATTAATTGGAATCCTATTCCATGTTTTGAGGAATCTGCCATTAAAATCAGTCATCTGTTCTCGAGGATCTCTCTTCATGGTTTGGAGTTTCTCTACTACAGACAAAGAGTCCAAATCACCCTCAAAGTACTTGCTAAGGAGGTCTCCAAGTCTATCCCATGAAGTAATGGAGCTAATTGCTAGAGTCTTGAACCATTCAAGAGCCTTACCTTTGAGAGAGGTAGCCAACAACTTGGTGGTAGCATCCTCCTCTAAGATGTTGTGTATGCTACAGATAGTAGCCACATCTCTTATGTGTTCAAAAGCTATAGTTTGTCCTTCACCTGTGAAATCAGGTATACTTTTTAGTGTTGGCAAGGGCACATCATGGTGTTGGGAAAAATTTAATGGACTACCCTAATTAAAGGGTGCAAATGAAAATTGTCTTGCCATAAGAAGGGTCTATTTTCTTCATAAGCTCTATCAGAAATTGGGCTTGCTTGTTGTAATACCAAAGGAGCTGCCAGATGCACTTGAATACTAACCTCTCTAAGGTCTGTACTATGTAATCAGCTGGAATTTGAATATGAAAGATTTGAAACATACCAGCACCTGATCTTTGAAAACAGTAGACCTTCCAGAGTCACCAAATATGTAGCAAAATGACCTCTTCTAGGTCTATAGTATGTTATCAGCATATCAGAGATAGCATACCTTGAACATGAATCTAAACTTTGGTCCCACCGGGCATGCCAAAATTGTTATACACTAAGTTTACACCCTTGTTTCAAGCTCTCGTAGTCTTGATAACATAGTATAACATGGGAATCATCTCCAGGTTGTGGGACCTATGCTAACTGAGATGAGACCTCCAGGTTCTAGGCTAGTTCCTCTTGGATAATCACCTTAATTTGCTTCTTGACAAGAAAAGTAAATCTTTTGAGGGAAATGGATAGAAGGAATGCTTGGAAAGGGAAATGACTAAAAGCAAACTATCCTACTAGGTGATACACCGAAAATCTGGTATGAATTGCAGTATAAAGGATGAAATCAGTACACAATCTTAGGTCTAGGAGATCACAACTCAATGAATAGGCTTGCATCAATATTTTATAGAGGGGTCTATAATAAAGAGATGCTATGTAGGGAAAGAGAGAAATTTCACAAAGCAGTAGCATTCCTAGGAATTTAGACACAAACTATAACTTGCAAACAAACATTCACCTCTACAATTGGGTATAAGAATGAGATAGATTGCTAGGGGTGGAAGTATATCCACAAAAGCATTCAAATCATATCATTCACAAGCATACACATAAATTTCAGAAAGAAAGAGGGATCAAGAACCCTAAAAATATGATTGAAACATACATATACTAAATTCAATAAGAGAAAATTCAGACAAGAAGGTATAGGAGACATCAAAGAATGTCACAATACACTTTGCAATATCCAAATAGTCAATGAAAGGTTACAATTGTAGAAGCCAGAGGGCAGAAAGAATGCCTCAGATAACTTATTAGAAAGATGAACTCTCTTTCTACAAACTATAAACTGTCTGCTCTAAAAGCTCCAAAAATATAATATATACATCTCTTTTTGCACGTAGGTAGGAGTTAAAACCTAACTAGGGTTTACAAAAATTTGCAATAATAACTAACCCTAACTCAACCAAATCTGATCATGAATATATCTTTGCAACATTATGGCCGATCAGACCTTTGCGTGCCCATCCCTGTACTACATCAACTTGCAGACAAGCAACCTAGATTCATCCACTTTCCTGCACAAAGTCTTGCCATGAATGCATAACTGGTACCTTTATAAGACAAGAAATGACCCATGACGGCCACCCACACCTCCTCATTATCTTCCTTTAACTACAAATGTCCTGGAGACATAAATTCTCTAAACTACCTCACCGCTCATGGCCTGCAAATCAAATATTGGCAAAAAACCCTCTTATAACTATTTGAATTTGAAATTTTAACAACTAGCCGGTCATTTTAAAATGTGACCGTCGATATCCTTTGTTTCCCAACAGATAAGATTACTCTTGAAAAAAAAACTTTAAAACCCTTCTGACAAGTCAAAACCACTATGGAAGTTAGCGGCCAATGAGAAACGAGAAAATTGACATGTCAGCATATTTGGACCCACCTCGAGCCCTTCTTCCTTTAATTCATTCAGCGACCACGCGACCAAAGACTTGTCTCATTCATAAAATCCTTTCAAGCTTGGGCCCATTTATGCCACTTGGCATTCTTTTATTTGCTTCGGCTGCTCTATCGGCAAACACCTTAGTAAGCTTTGACAAAGGACCCACTCAAACTGAGATTCCAATTAACGGTAGGTGCATGATCTCATGACCGTCAAATATTCTTTCAAATTATATGCCTGTCATAGATCTTCATTAAGTCGTGACCCCACTGACACATTGGTCCACCTAGAAGTCCACCGTCAACACTCGGCAATCAATCACATGTGAGCACATCAGCAATACATAGCACTGGACCCACCTGACAAGTCTGAACACCTTGGTAGATCGAATGGTGGGTGTAAGTTTGCATGTGTCAGAAAAGGGCTATGTAAAGATATGCTAGTAGTTGATCTTCATCCTATTGACATCCCTGAAGACATCTGACACGGTCCCACTAAAAATTTCTAGTCATCACTTCACTAGCCAATAAGAAGCCTCCACATAGGACAATGTGGCAATGGACCCACACAAGGTATGAAGTGCTGAGCAAAAGGGAAGATCGACGGTTGTCGCAAGATCGCAAGCCTCTGATAGACCCTTCACAAACTTACGATGATCGTCGATCTTGCTGAACTGGGACCCCACAAGCCAAGACCGCCAAACATTTAAGCAACTATGTGACTAAAGGAAGAATAGATCAGCAGCTGAATCACTAACCATTGAGGACTTAACTGTGAAACACTGGGGTATTATGTGAACAAGGCATTCACTGAATCATTGGAAGGAAAAGGTAACCACCGATTGACTTGGAGAACTAGTGACCAACCAATGAATGAAAAGTGCACAGGGAGAATTAAGAACTAAAGTGGCCGATAAAGTAACAATGAAATAGAATGAAGGCCTAGGGTTTGCAGGGCTTTTCTTGGTAACGGCTACTTTTTTCAAATTTTTTTTTTTTTTTACTTGCAAGCCAGGGAGATAGAAAATTTGCAAAGGCCAGGAAACCAAACATAAAATCATGAAATTTTTAAGGATGCTTGGCAAGGTGAAAATAGAGATTTTGGAATAGGTATTAGCCAAATTTGCATGTACATCAAAATTGGGGTAACAGTTGCATCACATCTTGGCTTTCTTCATTGCTTCATAGTTTAGTTTTCATTCTTGCATAGTAGCTTCATATTTCATGCTTTCATAGTTTAGATTTCCTTTCATGCTTTAGAATAACTCATCTAGTTTAATAGGAAGGATTGTAACACTTGCTATTTCTATTTCATAGCTTAGATTGTACTTTCATTTTCATAGCATAGCTAGTATATTTGCATCCTCATTCTTAGCTTACTTGCATTGCATTTCATTTGATTCTTAGAGATATTGGCATTCTTGCCCTTGTCTTCATTTGAATCTCTCATTGTGTGGTTGACTAGCAAGGTCATTAAGCCTATTAGCTCTAGTTGAGAGCAATTTTACAATCTTGCAACTCCATACATAGAGAGCTCTAGGTCGCTATTGAAAGTTTCCCTTTCATAGATTTCCTTTCATGTAATGACTTAGAAAAGTGCACTACTTTTGTGTGTACACTAGGACCCCTAAGAAGTCCCATGACTCCTTTTGACACATTTGAATGCAAAAGTGTGTCTGAAGGGGTCGTAGGACCCCTTAGGACACACTTGAGGGTTAAAATGTGTCAAAAGGGGTCATGGGGACTTCCTAGGGGTCCTAACACGTGAATGTGTATTAGTACCCCTAGGAAGTCCCCCTGACCCCTTTTGACACATTAGAACCCTCAAGTGTATCCTAATGGGTTGTAGGACCCCTTAGGACACACTTGAGGGTTCTAATGTGTGAAAAGGGGTCATGGGGACTTCCTAGGGGTCCTAACGCATGATAAGGTGTATTAGGACATCTATGAAGTCCCCATGACCCTTTTTGACACATTTGAAACCTCACGTGTGTTCGAAGGGGTCGTAGGAGCCCTTAGGACACACTTGAAAGTTCTAATGTGTCAAAAGGGGTTATGGGGACTTTGTAGGGGTCCTAACATGTGAGAAGGCATACTGGGACCTTTAGTAAGTCCCCATGATACCTTTGAAGTGGTCGTAGGACCTCTTAGAACACACTTGAGGGTTCTAATGTGTCAAAATGGGTCATGGGAACGTCCTAGGGGTCCTAACGCATGATAAGGCATACTAGGACCCCTAAGAAGTCCCCATGACCATTTTGACATATTGGAACCATCAAGTGTATCCTAAGTGGTCCTACAACCCCTTAGGACATACTTGATGCTTCAAAAATGTCAAAAGGGGTCATGGGGACTTCATAGGGGTCCTAACATGTGATAAGGCATGTTAGGACCCCTAGGAAGTCCCCATGACCCCTTTTGACACATTTGAATGCTCAATTGTGTTCGAAGGGGTCGTAGGACCCCTTAGAACACACTTGAGGGTTCTAATGTGTCAAAAGGAGTAATGGGTACTTTTTAGGGGTCCTAATGTGTGATAAGGCATACTAGGACCCCTAAGAAGTCCCCATGACCTTTTTGACACATTTGAATGCTCAAGTGTGTTTGAAGGGGTCCTATGACCCCTTCAGACATACTTGAGCATTCAAATGTGTCAAAAGGGGTCATGGGGACTTCTTAGGGGTCATAACACATGATAAGGCATACTAGGTGTATGCACCCAAAAATAGTCGCATAGACTTTGGGCCCCATTTATTTAATTTATCAATCCTGAATCAGTTTTATCAATAATCAATATTTTCAACATTATCAATTTCTTGATTGAGTCTTAATTTCGATCATATATTGGATTTTTATCCTATGGGCTAACCATTTATCCTAAGTTTTTATTTACTTAAAAGGAATATTTCCTCTCCTTTTTATTAAATAAAAAGCCCCACCTTTTCTTCTTATCCTATGTTGCACAAATAAAGTATTATTCTTATTTTATAAAAAGGAGAAAAGTACTTTTTGTCTCATATGGACATAAAGTCAACTCCTATTTTCCTATTGGAGGATACTTGTGCACATGGATTGCTCCTCTTTGATGCACCATCATTGATTAACTCTTTTGCCTCTTAATCTTAATGGTCCATTCCTCTTCATTTCCTATAAAAGAAGAGCTCTCTTCTTCATTTGCATATCCATCTCTTTCATACTATTGTTATGCTGCAGGTTTTCTAGGTGCATTTGGAGCTTTTGGAGATCATTGCTACATCAAGCTTTTCTTGGATTTCCTCATTGCTTCATAGTTTAGACTTCATTTCTTGCATTATCATAGCATCCATAGCTTCATTTCATAGCTTAGTTTCTTTTATGCAATAGATAACTTCACATAGCTTAATTAGGAAGGTTGTAATCCTTTGTATTTTCTTTCAATAGCTTAATTTGTACTTTCATTTCCATAGAATAGTTTGCATTCTCATTTAGATTTTGTATTGCATTGCATACTTTGATTTCATTGAAGATATTGGCACTTTCGCCCTTGTCTTCATTTTGAATCTCTCATTGTATGGTTGACTAACAAGGTCACAAGTTTTTAGCTCTAGCTGAGAGAAAATTTATCATAGTCCCTTGCAACTCCATGCATAGAGAGCTATGAGTCACTTTGTGAGGCCTCATTGTTGAGCAAACTTTCATGTAATGATTCATAGAAGTGTGGTCACTTTTGATCCATACATTTTTGGTGCCCACCGTGGGGCAGAGTAGATAGACTTTGTCCTTTAGTTTCTTGCATTTTCATCATTTTTTAGATTAATTTTGGGATATTCTGCGTTCTCTATTTTTCTGTCTCAAAAAATCATGCGAAACTTCTCAGGTATATCACGTGATAGACCTTATAATACTGGTGTGACACTTTGCACAAAGGAAGAATCGCCCGCCAGTACTAAGGTCTATCACCTGGCATCGCATGAAGTATCGCCCACATGTTTTGAAGTGTATCACCTAGACTGAGGTATATCACCCAGGTACAGGAAACTGTGTCACGCGATTCTGGTGAAGTTTGAAGTATATCGCATGATCTGGCAGAGAGTTGCAATCTGAGTTTTGTTATCTGAATCTGATCATATTTAGTTTTCTGGTTTACTTTATTGCATTTAGATAGATCTAACTTGTATTTCTTAGCCTAGATTAGTCAGTTTTTTTTTTTGTTGCATCATTTCCATTTAGATTTTGGATTTCCCTAACCATAATTGTCTAACAAGTTGTGGTTGTAGGGGATTTTCTTGAAGGAGATTTCCATAAATTGCATACTAAAGGGCTACAAATGGTTTTTGTAGGGCTACTCAAAGCATAATCAAAAGAAAAAAGAAAAAAAAAAATTTTAGTGTTTGTGATTTATTTCCTTTCAAGTGTGACATCTACTAATTGTTTTAGGAATCTTAATACCTTGTGGAAGAGACTTTGAGGTGGTAGGAGAAGTATGCTCTTCACCTTTAGGTGAACCAGAAAATTTTGACCCATCTTAATGTTTTGGAAGCAAGGGGGTAATTGAATATTTGCTTGGTGTGTTTGGGAGAAGTTTTTGAGATAGGGGAGTATGCTCTTCACCCTTGTGGTGAACCAAAAACCTTGAATCTCAAAAATCATCCATTCTTTGTTTTAGTTTAGGATCTTTTAGTGGGACTGCTCTTGAGCAATCAAGAGGAATGACCCAAGTGGGGACAAGCCTTTTGCCGACTATTCCAACTCACTATAATCTCAAGGCTATCGAGGACACAAAACCTTGGTAGACATAACACTTATCTTTGCTTGATGTGAGTAGCTCATGGGATTGTGACCATGGGGAAAGCATTGAGCAAGAATGCTTAAGGTACTCTTGAGGCCATGAGGTCTGAGTCCTCTATGAGGAGCAAGAGGGGTGTTATGAACAGAAGCCCTTACTAAGAACCATAGGATTAGAGGCCACCTATTTTAGCCACTTATCTTCTTAGTGCAAGGATTGATCCAAGTGGACTAACCCGGATCACCTCAAGATACTCACCATATGTGCCCCTTTGGTTGTGTTGTTTGACACTTCCATGACAAAGCCAATATCTCTTGTGGGCAACCACTTGGTGTGAGGCAAGGGGGCATCAAGTTGTGGGCTAAGTTGGTAAGTATTGAGCCTTGTCTTGAAGGTAGATATTGTTTGAATTGTCTTCGATTGCGTGATACCAATGTAAACATTCTTAACATACAAATAATCGGTAGCATTCATAGGTTGCAATTTTACTTTTGAATATCACAAGTGCTTGTCTTCGCAAGGTTGCTTTTGCCCTTGTTTCAAGTGTTTGAAGACATGTTTGATCCCCTACTATTTGCAAATCTATCCAAATGATGTGATTGAAATCAGACATTTTCACCCTCAGATTCAGAAACTTGAGATCAAACCTTAAAAACTTGAAATTTTGCACAAATTGGTCAAAAATTGCATCAGTATTGCCTGCTTAAGAGAGAAATATCGCACGATACTTCACGCTAGAACTGTATCGCCTGATAGTTGTTAGGTCTGTCACCTGGTAGTTTTGAAGTATATCGCCTAGTATTGTGCGAAGTATCGCCTGGTCCTAGGTTTATTGCCCAACCTGCCTGGAGTCCGTCGCCTGGAAGTTTTCAGCAGTATTCTTAGTTTTAGTCATTTAAGTTGCCTTAGTACGACTTCACCTTTGAGTAGGTTATCCGACCTCGCTGTTAGAGACCTATTTTGACTGCAAATTTCTGATTTTATCCTTTTAGGGATCATTTCAATTAATTTATAAGGTTACCTTGAAAATAATTTTCCAAGTTAGAAAGCTATTATTAGTGAAAAGTTTATCTTTAAGATTGTTGATTACACCCCTGGAGAATTATGATCCTACTATTGTCCAAATCATTTTTCGTATATCTCAATTTCAATTTGAATTTAGGCTAAGTCCAACCTCCTAATTCAAAAGTGCAAGGGTATTCACCCTTTGATTTGAAGCACCTCTTTGATAGTGTTGGTGATGCCTTTTGTTTTTCTATCTTTTCATCTTCTCTTTGGACAATAGAGAATCGCAATTATCCTAGGTTGGAATTGACACTTTGAGAGATTGACCCATCATCAAGAATCTCTTTCTTTCATGTCAATTAAAATGAGGTACCAAGTCAATCAAGGGAAGCAACCCCGTGTTGCCTTTAGCCAGTTACGACCAGTTAAGACTTGTCAACAGCACAAGGGGAAAGAACCTCTTTTCGATCAATGTCCTAAGAGTGAGTCTGAGGTTTGTTTTAATCCAACAGGTAATCCTAGTGAAGTGAGCACCTCTTTAGCACCACTTTCATCAAGTATGGACATGAGTTACACTTTCACTCGACAACAAAGAGAAGCCATGAATCAAACTCTTGAGGATATTTTCCAACAGCATGGGAGTACTAGAATGTATGGTGGTTCTTCTCATGCTAGTCCACCCGGGTCACCCCCCAACAACACAAGGTATTTTGATGCTCATCAACGAGCTGAGAGACATTATAGGAAAACTCACTCAGATTCAGGGTCACAACATGAGGACCAGAACAACAAATCTAGTGACCATCACATCAACGTAGCCAACGCAATAAGGTAGTCAAGAAAATCTTCTCCACTTAAAGATACCTCTTGATATGCAACTACAAGATTGAAAAGCATTGAAAGGAAGAAGCAAGCCTATCTAGATGAACAAGCCACCAAAAAGGATAAATTTAGACAACTCGAGGAAGAGGAATGTGCATTATTGGACATAAGAAAAAGAGTCACCCAAGAAGAAGAAGATAGGCTCTATGCACAACAACTCCAAAATCAATTTAATGGGAGGGGTACCAATAGTGGGACCAACTCACCCCCATCTACCCCTTCACCAAGTCCTAGAAGAAGGTCAAGGATGCCCTCAAGGTCCCCAAGTCCTAGAGGAAGAAGGACTTCAAGATATGATTACCATAGGAGACGGTCACTATTGGAAACAATTGTCTGAAGGAAATTGCTACTCAATTATGTATTGTCTTTGATGTCACACAATGTCATAGTCCGCAGCAATCTGCTTCTACCGAGCTCAGTCGGTCTGCCAGACAGGAATATTAGTGCTTATCGAGTCCACTCGGTTATCGAAGAAAAGTAGTGTCTACCGAGTTCACTCGGTTGCCGAAGAAAGTTTAGTGTTTACCGAGTTCAGTCGGTCATCGAAGAAAGTTTAGTGTTTACCGAGTTCAGTCGGTCGTCGAAGAAAGTTTAATGTTTACCGAGTTCAGTCGGTCATCGAGGAAAGTTAGTATTTACCGAGTTCAGTCGGTTATCAAAGGTAAAGGATTGTTGGTGTTTACCGAGTTCCCTCGGTCTCCGAAAAATTATAAAAAGATATGGTCACCGAGCACTGTCGGCCCTTGAAGGATTTTTGCAAATAGAGTTTACTTAATTCAGCCGACTGTTATACTAAATAATGTCGATTCGACTAATCCAAAATCATATAAATAAAAGGTCAAATGTGAAAAGTATACATACATAGCAGAAGATTTACAGAAGAAAAGAAAAAAGGTGAATGTGAATTTGTGAAGGATATTCAGATATCCTTGAGGTGCAGCAGAGATTTATTCGATCAGAGAGGATCAGACTTATGCAGAACAGAGATCTGTAATCAGTAAGACAGTTGCATTATTATACAGGTCATTTTTATTGTTACCTTCTTATCATTGTAACAGTGAATTCTAAATCTCTTAACCGAGTTGGTTTAACAGCCATAATGTAAATCCTCTAACAAGGTGACAATTCCATTGAATTGTTTTCAAGACCTCTTACCAGGCCACTCCTAGCAGGGTGTTTTAAATCCTCTAACAAGGTCACACCTAACAGTGTGTTTTGTAACCTTTTACTGGGTTGGCTTCTAACCGGGCATCACTTCAGAAAAGTGAAAATCAGTATCTAGATACATTGGTGGTTTTTCCCATATTGGGTTTCCACGTTAAATCTTGTGTCTCTTGTGTTCTTAATTGCTTCCTCAATCATATACATGTGCTGATGAATATCTAAATATTGCTAATACTTTCTGCATCTTCAAGGTTACTGCAATCTATTTACCGAGTGCTAAAACAGATAACATTGTTAAGATATCCTAAGGGATCTACAAAGAATTAATTGTGAAGTGTTTTTATGGTTGACTGATTCACCCCCCCCCTCTCAGTCACTTCATCCATATTCCATCAGTCACCTCATAGACTTTCAAAACAACTCTCCCAACGAGCACATCATGGTTCATGACATGAATGAAGTTATGCCAACTTTGATAAAATGGATTTTATGACTATGCAACAAGAACCAGCTTTTCAAGCATATGTGGAAAGATATGTGGAACAAAACAAGGACCAATTCCTAGAAAGTCTCATCAACAAAGGTGCTAAGTTCTCATATAATTTTGATGTTCACCAAAAGATTAAGAAACATAATCCTTCAACCAATGAGGTGATCATGCAAATGCAAAAGGATATAGAAAGGATGAGGGCTCCTAAGAGTGCATTTAATTTGGACTCCATATGTCCCAACCCTATAGACAAAAGTGTGGTGATGATTGAATTTCCTAAGAAGGTTGAGTTCCCAACTTATGACAAATATGATGGCATTGGTGATCCTCATGACCATGCTAGACAATTTTATATAATGAGCTTTGCTTTTCATCATGAAGACTCCTATTTAATGAGATTATTCCCAAGGAGTCTAAAAGGTCAAGCTATGGAGTGGTTCACCAACCTTACTCTAGTGAAGACTTTTAAAAAACTTGTCCAAAGATTTGTCCAACATTTTTCTTACAATCTATCTAGGTCAGTCACAATGCTTGATTTGTCCAAACTCAAACAAAATCAAGGAGAACCTTTTGTCACCTTCTTACAAAGATGGAGATGGTTATGCTCAAAGTATCCTAGGGAAATTCTTAAGGAAGAAAGAATAGACATCATTGTGAGTAATTTAATACCAGAGCTAAGGTATGAGGTCAGGAAGATCCCATTTAATTCTTTTGATACCATGGTAGAAGTGGCATGTCGCATAGAGGATGTCCTAAAAGAACAAGAAATTTTGGCTAAACCAACTAATAACAACAATGGCCAAAACACCAACAATAATGGTAATAAGGACAAAAAGAACCCTTATTGGACCAAGAATAGGCAAGTGGTCAATGACAGAGTTGTTGACTCATCTCAACCTAAGAATGAAGGAGTTCTTAATCTCTCCAATGCAGTCCAAGCCATGAAGCTACAAACATCTTTAGCACAACAAGAGAATAAGCCCAAGTATCAAGCGAGACCTAAAATAGAAAAGAGGCAATTTACCAAACTTGGGGACTCCTATGCAGAAATTTTTGAGATGTTAATTGCTCATAATTTGGTGCACCCCCAAGATCCTGCAAAGCACCGCATACCAAATCCTAAGCCTCATTGGTGGGATGAGAAGGCCTTTTGTGTCTTTCACAATGGAATTGGACATAATATAGAAAAAAAATTTAAACTTAAACATCTTGTCCAAGATCTCATTGAAAGTGGATGATTACAAGTTGATGGTTTAACCACTAATGTGGATCATAAAGCTTTTAAAGAACCCTTGCCCAAATATGAGAAAGGAGAGAATTCTAGCAACAAGAATGACAAGGCTGCTATCAAATACACCTACACAAATGTTGAAAATGTTATTAATATGCTTGAAATTATTGATGATAATGTCAATATGATGAGAGGGAAAGACCCTTATGGATATGATGCGGATTCAAATCCTATACTTGATGAAGGACCCATTGTTGTCCTAAGAGGTCCTCACTCACAAAGGATGTCTCAACCCCTCAATGCTGTCACTAGAAGCCAGTCTCAAGCTCCCATTTTTATTAGAGGTCCTAACTCTAGTAAGTCTAAGCAGCCAGTGTCAAAGGGTGTTCTTTCAAAATCTGTTGTGGGTCCTAAGTTGAATTATAATCTTGTTGACCAATTACAACATATACCAGCACAGATTTCAATCTTTGAGCTTTTGTAATTGTCCCCTAAGCATAAGCGTGTCCTTGAAGACGCCTTGCGAGTGGCTAATGTCCCTAATGATATAGATGTAGATCAATTCCAAAATATGGTCAACCTCTTGGCTAGCCCTCACTACCTTACATTCTTAGAAGAAGATGACAAGTCATTAAGCCACCCACACAATTTGGCCCTTCATATAGAGGTTATGATCCACAAGACCTGTGTCAGGCGTGTGTTGATAGATGGGGGTGCGGGGCTTAATATTTATTCTTTGAGCTTATTGAAGGCCTTGGGTTATTCAGAAGAAGTCATTGACACAAGGAAGAAGATAACTATCAAGGCTTATGATGAAGCAGAACGTAGCTCTAAAGGATTGGTTGTTCTTCCTATCTGAATTGGTCCTGTAGAGAAAGATATTTTGTTTCAGATTGTTGATGTTAGTCCTTTGGCTTACAATATTTTTCTAGGTATACCATGGATACATGAGATGCAAGCGGTCCCATCTACTTATCATCAGTTTGTAAAGCTCCCCTACAATGGAATAGAAGTCTGCATACCTGGGGACAGGACACTGTCAGTCAACACAATTTCAGCAGGGTCTCACATTCCTTTGAATAGGGAGGCTAACACTTTTGATACTACATTTGAACAATGCAAGAATAAATTCAAGACCATAGATCTTGGTATGGGGGATTACAAATTGGATTCATTCACAAAATTTCCAATTTCCCCTAGGTCTTATGGTAAACCTTCTCAAGAAATGAAGCCCTCATCTTTGGCCATGACATTGTTCGATAAGTTTTTGGAATCCTCAGTTTCGATTCAAGAAGAAAAAGAAGAGGTTTCCATTAGGGACTGGATTTACCGAGAAGAGAAATACCTACATAATGAGAATTTAGCACCTTCCCCTAGAGCTTATGGGAGAGGGTATACATTGGTCAAGAATATGGGTTATCCAGGACATGGTCCCCTTAGTCATAGGTTGGATGCTAAGGCTGAACCTCTTAACCATGCCCTTTTTGGATGAAGGAATAAGTCAACAGTTGGCTTAGGTTTTGAAAATAAGAAACAAAAAGTTGTCCCTGTCTCAGCTACGATAGACAGTGACAATGACTCAGACTACACACCTAATCTTTCCAATCAACAAGACATGTCTAATGATTGGGTGCCTTCAACAAATCTCCTTTGGGGAGATTCAAAAGATTTGACAACTGACAGTATGAATACTAGATTGACAATGGAAAGTGTTGCTATCCTAGCTGCGATGGATAGTAACAATGCTAGTGTTAGAAAAGGGGAAACTCTTCCCAATCTTGAGGCTTCTACATCACAAGGACTGAATAATGATTCAGAAACAAACTCACATGAGTTTGAATGGGACTCACTTTCAGATGCAATAGTTGATTTGGACATGGATGTTGTCCATACTTATAGTATTCAACCCGATGTGACCAATGAGCTTAGTGTAGGACTAGAGGATTGTACTCCTCGAATTGCCTTAATGGACGACACTTCATTTGGTAGGACAAATCCTAACTCAGGTATCTTAGGAGCGGACTTGACAAATCCTAATTGTATGGTCACCAGAGATAACACCATCCACATAAACAATGTTGAACCAGTCATTGACTTACCCCTTGTTCACTACGACCTAATTGACTGGTCTCAGTGACATTAAGAGCCTAAACTCCTCACTTTTCAGAATGACTATGAAATTGCCTGCTATTTGGATGCTCTTGAACCTGTAGTCTCTTCCATCAGTGAACCAACAACAAGTATGACAAAGCCTGATATTAAGTACCTCGGTCTAAAAATAAAAGAAAAAGAAAAAAAGAAAAATAGGTATGATGGCGAAAACCACTTTGTGGCGGTGTCAGAACCAAAAATAGTAAAAAGAAAAGATGTATTCGAGGGTGAAAACCTCTTTGAGGTGCCTAAGGATGGGGTACTTAATAACTTGCCAAGTTACTTCCCAGATAGGTCATCAGTTCTCATTGAGCCTATGCAACCAGTGAATGTGAATACAGAGGAGGCTCCCCAAATAGTGCACCTAGCTCAGTCTCTATCAGCTGAAGAAAAAGAAGCATATACAAAGTTTTTGAAAAAGAAGAAAATCAACTTTGCTTGGACATATTCAGATATGCCAGGACTTGACACTAATCTTATTATGCATCATCTATCTATAGCTCCAGGAATAAAACCGGTTAAACAAAAGTTGAGGAAAATGCATCCTCACATAGCTCTCCTTGTCAAGGCTGAATTAGAAAAACTCCTTAGTGCAGGATTTATTAGAGCTATCGATTATGTCGAGTGGATCTCAAACATCATTCAGTTTCAAAGCATGATGGATCCATTCGTGTATGCATAGACTTTAGAGACCTCAACAAAGTGTGCCCAAAGGATGACTTTCCACTCCCTAACATAGACATGATAGTGGATATGACCGCGGGTTATGAGATATACTCTTTAATGGATGGCTTTTCCAGATATAACCAAATAAAAATAGCTCCCGAAGATCAAGAGAAAATAGCTTTCACATGTGCATGGGGAACCTATTGTTGGAATGTCATGCCATTTGGCCTAAAGAATGCAGGAGCAACATACCAGCGAGCTATGACCATAATTTTTCATGATATGATGCATAAGAACATGGAAGATTATGTGGATGATACCTTGGATAAATGTAGAAAATGGGACACACACCTCGACAATCTGGAAGTAATTCTAGATCGCATGCAACATTTTCAGCTTAGATTGAATCCAAAAAGGTGTGCATTTTGAGTTGCCTCAGGTAAACTCCTAGGATTCATAATTTTAGCAAAAGGAATAGAGGTTGATCCTGAAAAGGTCCAAGCTATATTAGATATGCCACCTCCAAGAAATATCAGTCAAATGAGAAGTCTTCAGGGACGTCTTCAGTCGATCAGGAGGTTTATTTCTCAGCTTGCAGACAAAGCACAACCTTTTAATAAGACATTGCATAAGGGTGCTTCTTGTGTGTGGAATGAGGAATGCCAAAAGAGCCTAGATCAGATTAAACAATACTTGGCTAATCCTCCAATTTTGATGCCACCTATTCCTGGGAAACCATTGATTTTATACATTTCAGCAACAGAGTCTTCCTTGGGGGCATTGTTGGCTCAATTAGATGATACTGGGAAAGAAAGGGCCATTTACTACATTAGTTGTACTCTAGTATCTTATGAGATCAATTATAATAGCATTGAAAAGTCCTGTCTGGCAGTAGTGTTTGCTTCCCAAAAGTTGCAACACTATATGCTTGCTCATACTATACATTTGGTTGCAAAAACTGATCCTCTTAAGTACTTGCTTAGTAAGGCTGCCCTCACAGGTAGGCTTGCCAAGTGGATGATGGTTTTATCTGAATTTGATATAGAGTGCATTGAAAGAAAGGCCATAAAAGGGCAAGCTATTGCTGACCAATTAGCTAACTTCCCAGTTAAGGATAGTATGCCTATTCAGGTAGAATTCCCAGATGAACACATACTGTATATGACTACCCACACTTGGAAGATGTTCTTTGATGGTTCCCACATGCAAAATGGATCAGGTGCTGGAGTATTATTTGTCTCTCCACATGGGTACAACATTCCCAAGTCTTACAAACTTTTATTCACATGTACAAATAATATTTCCGAATATGAAGCTTTGACCAATGGATTGAAAATGGCTATAGAATGGAACATAACAGAATTACATGTCTTTGGGGATTCATAGTTAATTATCAACCAAGTCAATGAGGAGTATCAAACCAAGGATGATAAATTGGTACCTTACAAAAAGATGGTTGAATCCTTGAGACGTTACTTTACATTTGTGACATTTCAACAGATCCCTAGGATAGAGAACAAAGCTATAGATGCTATGGCCACATTAGCTTCACTTCTTCAGTTGGAACAACATGAATCAAGATTCAAATTCCTAGTGGAAGAGCTACACCATCCCATATTTGACTCATCTGAAAGCAATGTCATTTGTACCCTTGTCACACATGAGTCTTCCCGCTATGGTGCTATCTATTCATATCTACGTGATGGCATCATCCTTGACACATTCAATCATTTTGAATGCTGAAACCTCATCTGTAACGCCTCTCGCCACACCCTTATCTCTGGTGATTTATATAGGAGGGGTTTAGATGGGACACTTCTTAGGTGCTTGGAAAAGGAGGAATCCAACCAAGCGTTAGCAGACATCCACGAGGGCATTTGTGGTGGACATTCTAATGGTCTTGCCATGGCCTGAAGGTTGCTTAAGATGGGGCATTACTGGCCCACAATGTAGATAGATGCAGTAGTTTTCTCTAAATCTTGTGAGAAATGTCAAAAAAATGGAAACCTGATTCATGTGCTAGGTAGGGAGCTAATTCCTTCCATTTCTCATTGGCCATTTCAGCGCTGGGCCTTTGATCTTGTTGGGAAAATTCACCCCAACTCATCAGGTGGACATAAGTTTATCATCATAGCTACTGATTATTTCATGAAATGGGTAGGGGCAGTCCCTCTTTCTGTTGCCTTAGGCAAAATAGTTTCCCTATTTATTCTGAATCATATTATTTGCCGATTTGGAGTGCCTTCTAAGATTATTACTGATAATGGAGGTCAATTCAAGAATAAGGACCTAAAGCATTTATGAAAGAAGTTTAAAATTAAACAACATTGGTCCTCCATCTATTTTCCATAGGGAAACAGACAGGTAGAAGCCTCTAATAAAACCATTCTTAAAATCCTTCATAGAACAGTACACAAGAATGGTAGGGATTGGCACTTACAAATCAATCCGACACTATGGGCTTATAGAACTAGCATTCATACACCTACAGGAGCTACTCCTTTTTCTCTTACCTATGGCGTTGAAGTAGTGTTGCCTTTAGAAGTAGAGATACCTTCACTTAGAGTCTCACTCAAAGGTTTAATTATAGATGAGGATTACTGCGCCATGAGGTTACAAGAACTAGAACTTCTAGATGAGAAGCGTAAGGCTTCCTTTGATCACATGAGAGTATACCAGAAGCGTATGTCCAAAGCATTCAACAAGAAGGTTCACCTTAGGGAATTTCAGATACATGATCTTGTTTTGAGAGAACCCTACGAATCAATGGAATAGAGAACAAAAGGGCAAGTTCGAACCCAATTGGCTTGGACCATACATTATCACAGCGGCTTTTGGTACAAGTGCATATTTACTGTCAAATGAAGATGGAGACCAGCTCCCTAAGCCCATCAACATTGTGCACCTCAAGAAGTTCTATCCTTGATGCCTGTTCTGTTTGGGGGCATCCTTTGTACATATTTTATTGATCCTAAAAAAAATTACCAAAAAAATTGATATATGATGCTGAAAAAAATCCTAAAAAGTATAAAAAGTCCTAAAAAAATACAAAAAAATTAAAAAATGCAAAAGGTTCAAAAAAAAATAGAAAAAGTGCCTTGGTGAAAACTTGGAAATAGTGGCCATGGTAGCAAAAATACAAAAAAAATGAAAAAAAGAGAAAAATTGTGATAAAAATCCAAGTGGTGAAAACCTGGAAACAGGCGCTACTTGAGGCCTTTGCACTCCTATTTGCTAGCATGCGTCCTCGACACTGAACCTTTCTCCATCATGCCTTGACCTTATTTGACTTGGTCTAGAATTGGTCTTTGTCTTTGCCTAGGGGGCATACCTGTTAGCATAGGTCCTTTAGGTGCGTTTGTCTCTTGGGGCATTTCACAACAAGTGTTTTTCAACACCACCCCAAACAGTGTTTTTCAACATTACCCTTGCGTCAAGTTTTTCTTAACACTTATCAAATGTCTTACTCAATAGTCTAAGGTTGATGTGATATTTCTCATTTGCAGATGTGATGATTAGAGTCTAAATCTATGACCAACACACACGCACTTAAACAATCAACTTGTTGAGATATGTTGACTTTATTTTTCTTTGTGTGTTGTCTATGAGGATTTCTTTGATGAGTGGTCTCTCCCTGAGAGGTTTTCAATGACACATAGCTAGAAGACTGAGGGTATGAGAACATGTATTCTTTCTTTATCTACTTATGGGTATAGTTTGTTGATCCTAACTATCATGAGCATTTATGCTGGTCCTACTTGACACTATGGATTGACAAGGTATTATCCTTGATTGTTTTATGCGAGAGCATGATTCTATTTATCCTGACTTTCCGTGTGTCTTGATACAAGCATAATCTTGCCATATCAAACTTAGGTGATCTCACTACATTAGTCATCTTGACCTCCATGTCTTTGATGCCTAGGTGGGATTTCCACATTTCTATCTGATAGAGATCATACTCAGATTCATATAGTCATACTAGTGTGCATTGTATGATCTTACAGTGCTACCTAACACTTGATGATGATAATTATATGTTTATAAGCATTGTGACCTTGCAATTCAACCACTTTTCATAGTAGCTTGCATTTTAGGCTCATGATTAGTTTAGTTTTTCACTTTGCATATGGAGAGAGCTCTCCTTTTCATCTCACATGGACCTGTCAGTCGACTACGCTCATCCTTCTTTCTTCTTGATCACATCTTCCACTCCTTGTCTTTTCATCTCGAACCTGTTCTTGTCATCAAAAATGGGTTAATCATATCATCATTCTATCTATCTCAAAATGTCATTTTCAAAAACATGAGCCTATATCATATATATGAGAATCAAACATACATCTATGAGAGATAACATACATAAGCACATACATAAACATTCTGAGTGAAGTAAGACAGGACAATACATATGAAAACTGATACACATCCAAGTGAGACAATCAAATATGATACATCAAACATCTAGTATATCTCATATATAAAAGAAAATTCATGGTACAATGTCATCATTGATATAAAACCATACAAATGAGATCCCAACTGGATCAAAAGTCTCAATAGCATCATCTGACATAAATCTAAACCTAAGCCCTGACCCTAGGTCTGACTCTCCCCATCATGTGGTGGTGGTGGAGGTGGTGTTGCTGCCCTGTCTGGCACCATGTCTGATGCCCCTACCCTTTGAGAGTAGGATGGTGCTCTATGACCCTCTAGCACTGCCTGGAGATAGAGTCTGTGATAATATGCAGCTCTGGCTGTCTCCTGTTAGATCTCTAGTGTAGCCATCTATATGGTCGTCTCACAGTGTGCTATCTATGCCCTGAGATCTCTCATCTACTGATCTCTCTCTAATCTCAGATCTGCTAGCTACTGCTCCTGTACTGCTATAGTGACTCTCAGTTGTTGAATCTCTACCTCAAGAGTCTGAATGCGGGCTCTCAAATCATCCCCTGCAGCTGGATCCACCTATCCCTATACCTTCTCCTGAGAAGGTCTTTGTACCTCCTCACTCCCTGAGCCCTGACCTCGTGGCCATTTCTGGCCACCAGCTCTAGATCCCTCCCCCACCTCTCTGACCTGACCTCCTCCTTTGCCCTCATCATCTCCTCCCTCTCCTCCTCCCGGGGCAACCTGTGCTGCATTTGGTATAGTAAATTGAGGGAATGGTACCCTCTATTGCTTTGCCCTATATACTGCATCAGCTCCTACATCAGCCATGTCTGGGAGATACTCCTAGGGCTCCCTCCTAATCCCATTTGTCTCCTTAATAGCCTGCTGATAGTCTAACATGGGGAGCCACCCATGTCCCTCCTCATCTCTGGCCCTCGCATATGTAGTGGTCTCTGTAGAGACTTGGTGCATCCTCCCAAACTATCGCCATACCCGAGTGATGCAGAACCTCTCAACAATCTCTGAGTGTCAGCCTACCAGTGGTCGAGTACATAGCATGTAGTTCAGCTCATCCTCTACATCACCCCATGCCTCAACATCTCTGTATGGCCTCCATGTGAATGAGGTCATCTCATCGAGGATCTGCCTGTAATGTGTCACATCCCCTGTATGGGCATGTGATATAAAACCTACATATCTATATATATATATGGGTATCTCCTCTCTCTCGGCTGAACTTTGGGACACATCACAACAATGTGCTCCCATGCCCACACCTGTGCTAGGATGGCCACGCACGCCCATGTCTGACCGTCCCTGTAGATGACCTCATGCAACTCATGATACATCTCTACTAGTATGGTAGGACCCCATGCCATATGTCGCGGTCTCCCTACCAAGTCCACCAGCAACCTGCCCCAGCCGAGAGGAAATCCCTTCTGACTGCGGTCAGTCATCAGGATCTGTGAAATGAATGATGTCACAATACATGGCACCGGGAAGTCTCTACCAAAATCATCTATCAACCTCTCCCAGCTGACATGCCTATCCAAAATGGTGACATCTTGGAACTTCTCCTGTATCAACCATCGCCCCTCGGTGGCATCCTAACCATAATACACCTATGCCAACACACAAATCATGTTAGTTTTCATCATATGAAAACTTTACACTTACACAATTATATCTCAAAACATGATTTCACTTACAGGCTCGCCATGGCACAGTACCCGCAGGATCCTGTAGACGTCCCCTAATGTGATGGATGCCTCTCCTGTCGAAAAGTGAAATGTGTTGTGATCACTATGCCATCGCTCTGCCAAGGCTACCAGTAGCCCATGATCAGCTCTGATGTAGGGGAACCTCAGCAGGTACCGGAATCCCATCCCTCTGATGTCATCCTCACCTGGATCATCTAGGTTCTGGACACATCTCAATCCCACCACCTTCGGCGCTCTGATGATCAACGCCGGAAAGACCTCCTGTAAACCATTCAACCAAGCCATATGTCAGTGCATACTATGATGAAATTAGTACAAGACACTAAAAGCATAGCTATTGTCTAGACCCATGTCTTACTTTTCTCACAATGATCTAAATTTTAAGTTTTACGGAGAAGTATCGTGCGATAATTCTCTCTATATTAGTGCGATACACCTTTGGCCATGCGATACTTCACCCAGTATCGTGCGATATTTCACCTGCTATCGTGCGATACTGGTGTCTATAGGTGCGCGATACTTTGGGGACCCGCGAAGTATCGCGCGATGTTTCTTCCCAAAGGGTGCAATACTTCTAAAGTATCGTGCGATAGTTTGCCTAAAACTAGAAATTTGAAAATTTAAAAATTCCAAAACATGCTAAATTTGCATTAAATGCTATGAATGACTCAAACAATGGTTAGTTTTCGGATACATACCGGGGCACCATAATGTGGAGGCCGGTTGTGCAATTGGGAGCGCTCAAATCAGTGTCTGTGGATAGGAACTCCTACTGGTTGAGCCATTGCTATCTCTCAGAGCTCTAGATTCTCAAATAGTTAAAAGTCAAATAACTTTGAAAATGACATTTTTACCCCTTATATAGCATTTTGACATTTTGACCAATTTTCAAAACACCTCAGAATTGCACGAAAATTGCACCCCTAGCTAATTTCGACGTCCTGGATCCATTTTCAGACTTGAAATTGAAATCTGAGGTTAGATTGATTGTCAAAATCATGTTTCAAAATTTTCCCCTTCTTCTGAGCAGTTGACTAACTTTTTGAGGTATAATCCAATTTTCGATGGACTTTCTTCCTTCCATGTCTCTCAAATTTTCTAGTCTCTCATTCGCTCTATTCCTAGTCTCCTATTTCTATTCTTCTACTTCCTCATTGGGGCATGTTTCACCGCCTAATGGTTACCCTATTGACCTATACATTCGATTATGATTTCATTTTGATTTGATCAAATCTTTATTGATTTGTTGCCTCTCCTCTACCTGATTTTGATTTCAATTCCGAGGGGGCAGTACCTATGGGATTCTGATCCCTGATTCTCTTGATTTTCTTGATTCAAACATCTTTTGTGAGCTTTTGCTCAAATTTGAGATTCTTATCTCTTAATTTGAATATGATCCCGAATCGACCTCATGTTCAAAGGCCTTTGTTTATGTTTGTCCGGGTGTGATCCCGAATCGACCTCACATCTGAGTTGTTTTGTGATCCCAGATCGATCTCACATTTCAACTTCATTCTTTGACTACATGTTTCCCAAATCGATCACACATTAGTCAAAGAGGGGCAAATGTATGCAACCAAAAATGGTCGCCTAGACTTTGGGCCCCATTTATTTGATTTATCAATCCCGAATCAGTTTTATCAATAATCAATATTTTCAAAATTATCAATTTCTTGATTAAGTCTTAATTTCGATCATATATTGGATTTTTCTCCTATGGGCTAACCATTTATCCTAAGTTTTTATTTACTTAAAAGGAATATTTCCTCTCCTTTTTATTAAATAAAAAGCCCCACCTTTTCTTCTTATCCTATGTTGCACAAATAAAGTATTATTCTTATTTTATAAAAAGGAGAAAAGCACTTTTTGTCTCATATGGACATAAAGTCAACTCCTATTTTCCTATTGGAGGATACTTGTGCACATGGATTGCTCCTCTTTGATGCACCACCGTTGATTAAGTCTTTTTCCTCTTAATCTCAATGGTCCATTCCTCTTCATTTCCTATAAAAGAAGAGCTCTCTCCTTCATTTGCATATCCATCTCTTTCATACTATTGTTATGTTGCTGGTTTTCTAGGTGCATTTGGAGCTTTTGGAGATCATTGCTACATCAAGCTTTTCTTGGATTTCCTCATTGCTTCATAGTTTAGACTTCATTTCTTGCATTATCATAGCATCCATAGCTTCATTTCATAGCTTAGTTTCTTTTATGCAATAGATAACTTCACATAGCTTAATTAGGAAGGTTGTAATCCTTTGTATTTCCTTTCAATAGCTTAATTTGTACTTTCATTTCCATAGAATAGTTTTCATTCTCATTTAAATTTTGCATTGCATTGCATACTTTGATTTCGTTGAAGATATTGGCACTCTTGCCCTTGTCTTCATTGTGAATCTCTCATTGTATGGTTGACTAACAAGGTCCCAAGTTTGTAGCTCTAGCTAAGAGAAAATTTATCATAGTCCCTTGCAACTCCATGCATAGAGAGCTATGAGTCGCTTTGTGAGGCCTCATTGTTGAGCAACCTTTCATGTAATGATTCATAGAAGTGTGGTCACTTTTGATCCATACACTAGGACCCCTAGGAAGTCCCCATGACCCCTTTTGACACATTTGAACCCTCAATTGTGTTTGAAGGGGTCGTCCATAACCCCTTTTGACATATTTGAAAGCTCAAGTGTGTCTGAAGGGGTCCTACAACCCCTTCAGACACACTTAAGTGTTCAAATGTGTCAAAAGTGGTCATGGAGACTTCCTAGGGGCGCTAACGTGTGATAAGCCATACTAGGACCCCTAGGAAGTCCCTATGAGCCTTTTTTACACATTAAAACTCTGAAGTGTGTCCTAAGGGGTAACATGACCCCTTAGGACACACTTGAGGATTCTAATGTGTCAAAAGGGGTCATGGGGACTTCCTAGGAGTCCTAACACATGATAAGGCATTCTAAGACCCCTATGAAGTCCCCATGACCCCTTTTGACACATTTGAACCCTCAAGTGTGTCTGAAGGGGTCGTGGGACACTTAGGACACACTTGAGGGTTCTAATGTGTCAAAAGGGGTCATGGGGACTTCCTAGGGGTCCTAACACGTGATAAGACATACTAGGACACCTAAGAAGTCCCCATGACCCCTTTTGACACATTAGAACCCTCAAGTGTTTCTGAAGGGGTCGTAGGACCCCTTAGGACACACTTGAGGGTTCCAATATGTCGAAATGGGTCATGGGGACTTCCTAGGGGTCCTAATGCATTATAAGGTGTACTAGGACCCCTAGGAACTCCTCATGACCCCTTTTGACCTATTAGAATGCTCAAGTGTGTTTGAGGGGGTCATACAAACTCTTAGGACACACTTGAGAGTTCCAATGTTTCAAAACAGGTCATGGGGACTTTCTAGGGGTCCTAGTACATCTTATCACATGTTATGACCTCTAAGAAGTCCCCATGACCCCTTTTGACATATTAGAACCCTCAAGTGTGTCCTAAGGGGTCCTACAACCCCTTAGGACACACTTGAGGGTTCTAATATGTCAAAATGGGTCATGGGGACTTCCTAGGGGTCTTAGTATGCCTTACCATGTGTTATGACCCCTAGGAAGTCTCCACGACCCGTTTAGACACATTTGAACACTCAAGTGTGTCCAAAGGGGTCGTAGAACCCCTTAAAACATACTTGAGCATTCAAATGTGTCAAAAGGGGTTATGGACGACCCCTTCGAACACACTTGAGGGTTCAAATGTGTCAAAAGGGGTCATGGGGACTTCCTAGGGGTCCTATTATGCCTTAGCACGTGTTAGGACCCCTAAGAAGTCCCCATGACCTCTTTTGACACATTTGTATGCTCAAGTGTGTCCAAAGGGGTCGTAGGACCCCTTCAGACACACTTGAGAATTCAAATGTGTCAAAAGGAGTCATGGGGACTTTCTAGGGGTCCTAGTATGCTTTATCATGCGTTAGAACCTCTACAAATTCCCCATGACCCCTTTTGACACATTAGAATCGTCAAGTGTGTCCTAAGGGGTCCTACGACCCCTTTGAACACACTTGAGTATTCAAATGTGTCAAAAGGGGTCACGGGGACTTCCTAGGGGTCCTAGTACACCTTATCACATGTTAGGACCCCTTAAGACACACTTGAGGGTTCCAATATGTTGAAAGGGGTCATGGGGATTTCTTAGGGGTCCTAACGCATTATAAGGTGTACTAGGATCCCTAGGAACTCCCCATGACCCCTTTTGACCTATTAGAATGCTTAGGTGTGTTTGAAGGGGTTGTGGGAACCCTTAGGACACACTTAAGGGTTCCAATGTGTCAAAAGGGTGATGGGGACTTTCTAGGGGTCCTAGTATGTCTTATCACACGTTAGGACCCCTAGGAAGTCCCCATGACCCCTTTTGACACATTGGAATGCTCACATGTGTCCTAAGGGATCATACGACCTTGTCAAACACACTTGAGGGTTCCAATGTGTCAAAAGATATCATGGGGAATTCCTAGGGGTCCAAGTAGGCCTTATGACGCGTTAGGACCCCTAGCAAGTCTAGAATTTTTCAAGATCCCCCAAAATCTAGAATTTTCATCTTAACTCCTATGAAGCTGAAACCTATCTCAAACATCCTGGAATGTATTTAACTTGTATTTATAAAAATATAAATTAAAGTATAAGAAATTAAATAAATCAAACTTATACTTAAATGTTATATTTGTATAAATCCTTGTAACTTGAAATTGAAAAAAGTGGGGTAATTCAAATTTCAAAATAGGCGGGCTTTTTCGGATATCCAATATTATCAGATATCTAAAAATATCAGATATCCAATATTATTGGATATCCAAAAATATCAGATATCTATTTGTAGCAGATATTCGATTAGGCTTGGTATTTGCTTGGGCATTACCAAATGTGGGTGATCAACCCTTTAGACATGTTTCAGGAGATAGTTTTTGATACCGAGACTTTGACCATGCCGAGACTTCAACCATGTAGCTGATGACTATTTTTTCACCCAAAATTGATGAAACAAAAAGGGTTTCTTAAAGACATTATCAGCTTTCCATCGATATAATTGTTGTCAAATTTTGAGTTCTGTAAGTAATTATTACTTATTTTCAATTGAGTTATCTTTAAAGTCATAACTGACGTACTGATTGAGAAACAACTATAACTTTCAAACCGTTTAACATTTTTGAAATCTGAAACATGTGTCACATTCTATGCTTCGGCTACTATAAGAAAAAAAAAAGTTTTGAATTTGGTAAAATTTTGAACTAGTTAAGGTGGTCAGACATGAGAATTTTTTTATTCCGAAAAAGTTGTAGCAGAAAATTCATAATTAATTATTTATTTGACCAAAAATTACAAAAAAATATGCGTCACATCTGGGCATGAGTCTACTACTTATATCTAGAATCTTGGGAAAATATATCATCATTTGATTATGATTAAGGTGGTTAGTCATACACATACTCTTTATCTTTTCTCTGAAATTTTTGTAGTACTGCATTGAAATCTAAAATTTTGAACAATTAGACAAAAAAAAATTCAAACAAAGGCTAGTAATTTAGAAACCACATTCAATTTCCTACAGATTCTACTCTTACAACTTTTTCACATAAGGTTCATAAGATGTTCAACCTTTTACGTCAAGTTGACTAACCCTGATTTTTTTATTTTTCATTGCCACTTAAGGCCATAGTTTGGTATACCATGATCCTGCATATACCCTACATTGTTTTCATAGAGCATAATTTTTTTCTAAAATAGATATCAATGTGCTTCTTTGGAGTTTATTTTTGTAACATCCATATGGAGGGCATGCAATTGGTTTGACGACATTATCATGATTATTGCATATTTTATTAACATTTAAATTTAACTAAACCATAATTTTGACATACCTTAACCTCATAGCTTATAACTTATTGTGTATTTGTCCAATTTCATTTTTATTTTTTTTGATAGAAAGAGAACTTCAATACCTAGGGCACATAGATTTTTTAGAATTTCTTTTCTCTCATTTACTATTTTTTCATAAGCGTGAACATAGAGGTAGACATAAGGTGAAATATCTATGTTTAGTAAAACTAAAAATACAAAGTCATAATAAACTTAATACATATTAACATTATAATCATTGGAAAGATTTTTCTCAGTAGTACCTTACTACATAGATAGGTTTATCAAATGGATTCATTTGATCTATCGAAAGATAAAGTGGAAGTGATTTTTTGTCAGCATTTAATAGGTGCAAAGGAGACTCCATTGTAGGTATGAATGATGAGTATATAGATGTTATATCAATATATTTTTTTTATGTAAGAGGATTTGAGTTAACCATTTGTAATTAATTCCTTCAAATGGAACCTATCAAGGCTTAAATCATCATATTTTATTAAAAATGTGGTATTTTAGCAAAGATCAACATGTCTAAAAAAGTGTAACCCACTATTGTGGGGTCAACCCAAGGAAAACCCCTTTCCACAACCTTTTATTCCCATTTTTATGTGGAGGAACATGATACAGAGCCATTGTATTAGATATGGGTAGAACAAGTACATTCATAGGATCTATGAAATTTTTAGCCAAAAACACCAACGACACATCCCCAAACTCAACTTTCCCCAAGGACACATCACCAAACTCAGTGTCTCCTGACCGTTTTTTGCTCAAATTTATGGCATAAGTTAGTTTCATCTTCTAGTTTCCATTTTCACCAATTTCAATTTATTATCTTCCTATTATAGTCTATTTTCGACAACTTTTTAGTGACTTCTCTAATAGATAAATTACATTACTTAATCATTCTCATTTCATTCATTACATTAATTAAGGAAGGACATATATCCTATGCCTAATTAGTGCTTGAGTCACATCTTGAGCCTATTGGGGGCATCCTTCCTTCCTAATGTACAATCAATGAAATGAGTCCAAGTAATTCATTTATCGCTTTACCTATCATAGTAGGCCCTTGACATACCATTGTTAAGTTTCCTTCTGTATCATTGGGGTTAAGTCCCATGATGCTTAGTATATTGTGCCAATATTGATTTCTTCCATTTTTGTTCCACTTTTCCCTTATTAAAATGTAGAGATAAATGAGTTGAGAATAACTAAAAGAAACAAGGAAATATTTTATTGGCACACCTCGTCTTTGTCTAGGCCTTACAAATGCATCAAAATTAAATCATCAAAGACATTATCGATTAGAGACAAATAAAATAGAGAAGAAAAGTAGATGGAAAGTTCTAGAAGGTCACACTCCATTATCCACTCCCCTATGGAGCCCATGATGTCTTGGCTCGAAGACTAGTTTGTCTACTTCTAAGTGTCATCTTATTGTGAAACTAATAAATTATGTTTTTCACATAATAATTACTTTTAAATGTTGGTCACTTTTATTCCGCAGTTTTTGTTGACATGTGCATTTATTTCCCATCGCCTTCACTCTATATTCATTCTTGGGAAAAAAATCCCCTCAAGTTTTTGTACACATCATTTTGTTCCCTTTCTTTTCTTTCTTTAGAAAAAGTTTTTTTATTGTATATAGTTTTTTTCATTAATGTTTTCAATCATATTTAGTCATCAATTTTTCTCTCTAATAAATGTTGATGGTTGGGAATATTTTAAGGCACAAATCTTGATCAAGGTTTTTAAAATGGGATAAAATGTCGAGTGGGCTCAACCATGGAGGAAACTCCATGGTTGAGCATGCTTGAGTTGGAGCAATATTGGGATGGTTAACCTACTAGGAAGTCTCAATGCTTTACCCTTGTGAGCACCACCTAGATGAAATGAGTACTAAGTATTCTATTCATCCATATGAGGGATGGGTTCTTGTGAACCACTTCTCATGAAACATGGGTAAATGAGTTTGACTTGAAAACTGCACAGTTGAATTCTGATAAAAATATCAAAACATTATAAAATCCAAGTCATAAACATCATCATATTATTATCATTGAATGTGGAAATTAAATATTGTCAAAAGAAAAACTTTACATCATATCCTATAGTGTTTACTACCCATTCTAATACATTTCTTACTTTTCACTCTATAAAAACTCACAAATTAGTGTTTTTTTTAATTTTCAATGGATAAACTGCCTAATTTTCACCATGCTTAATTTTTTTTTCTTTACTTAACATGAGCTATTTATGGTTGTGTTTCTTTTATTTTCAAAAGAAGGGTAAAAATTTATTAATTATAATCAATTAGTATAAGGAAGAATGGTTCAACCAACTTAGCACTAGACAACAATCCAAGAAAAACATGATCCAACCAATCAAATCTCTTCACGAGTCCCCAAATAGATTCTCATATCCTCTCTCATGTTCTCCATAACTAAATCCTCTAATATCCCAAAATAATCAATTAAAAAGTTTCCCCACTCTTCAACATTCCACCTCCCCATCCACAAAAGCCCACTTCTATAAGTGATCCACCACCTTGTTCCATCTCCAAGGAATGTGACAAAAGGTGATACACTCCAAAGAATCAGTAAGACTAAAAGTATGTTTTCTCATTAGGACTAGTTTACTCCACCCATTTCCCTATTCAACGTATTACTAACTATTTAGGAATCAAGTTCACATATAAACTTTCTCTAACCTGTGGAACAACCTATTTTCAAAGCATAAATAATATCCAAAACTTCCATAAAGTTGTTAGTTTTTTTCCCTATATATAGAGAGAAGAAGATAAAACAATCTCATAGCTATCCCTTCTAATACCACCAATCCCAACATGTCTTAGTTTTCCAATGGAAGAACCATCAATATTGATTTCCAACACCTAATGGGGAGGGGGAAACCACCAACCATCCCACTAAATATTCCCTTTGGCATGTTTGTCCCTCCTATGTAAGAAGAAATTCCTATTGCAGTCAACTAGATCTAAAGCCTAAATTACATCATATTAGCAAGATCCACATGACCAAGCAAGTCACATTATATCACTAAGGTCCCCAACAACATGATAATGAGTCTCATCCATAATTGATGAACAATCTCATCACTACTCCAAGATAAGTGATATTAACCTTATTAGGATCTCACCCAGCCTAGTACTAATCCAAGGTAAGTGATATTAAGCTTGAAGAAACTCCATTTTTAAGAGAACTTGAGTTGGAGTAATACTAGAATAGGTGATCTCTTAGAAAGACCCAATGCTTCAACTCTATGAAAATCACCTAGATGAAATGAGTTCTAAGTATACTATTCATTCTCATGAGAGATGGGTTCTTGTGAATCACTACTCATGAAAGATGAGTTAATAAGTTTGAATCAAAATCTATATAGTTAAATCTTTATAATAATATTATAATTTGACTTTTCATGAAAATATCTCTTACTTATCAATTTATCAACTAAAGGGTCTTTGTAATAAGTGGTTCATATGGAACAACACTTTATGAATGTTTTACAAATGGGGTAGCAAGATAAGTAATCTTAATGTTGGGGGAAATCCATGGTTAAGTGTTCTTAAGTTTGAGTAGTATTGAGATGAGTGGCCTCCCAGGAAGGCTGATGCTTCAACTCCTTAAGAATAACCTAGATGAAATGATTTCTAAGTGTACCATTCATTCTGATGAGAGATGGATTATTTTGAACCACAACTCATGAAACATGAGTTGATGAGTTTGACTAAAAAATTACATAGTCGAAACATGATAGAAATAAAATAATTTGGCTTATTGTGGAAAATGTCTCCTACTTATCAATTGATGAGATAAAGGGGCTCTATAATGAATTATTGATAAGGAAAAACACTTGGTAATTTTTTTACAAATTGGTAGCAAGATAAGTGATCTTAACCTTGTGGAAACTCCATGGTTATTTGTGCTTGAGTTGGGATAGTAATGGGATGGCTAATCTCCCAAGAAGGCTCAATGCTTCACCTCTATAAGAAACACCTAGATGAAACATTTGATAAGTGTACCATTCATTCTCATGAGAGATACATTCTTCTGAACCACTAGTCATGAAACATAGGTCAATGAATTTGACTCTAAAACTACATAGTTGAATCCTTGTAGTAGTATCATAATTTGACTTATAGAAAAACATATCTCCTACTTATCTATTTTTCCTCTAAAGCTCTTGCACAACCTCTAGAAGGTACTCAAACTTTTCGAGATAGGCTAATGTTGACAAGATACAATTGAGACTTGAGACTTGTACACTTGAAATTTAAAGATACCAAAAAAACAAGAATTATAGTACTTTGAATCTAGTTTCTAAAATACTAATTTTTTTTAAAAATATATAAGATTAAAGGGGTTAAATGCTCCACACACCAAAAATTGTTCTTTTTTTCTTTTAACGAAACATAATATAGTCTCTAACGCATGTGTCAAAAAAGATATAGTTGCATTTAGTATTTTGAAAATCCCTTTGGTATAAAGATAGTTAAGAGTGAGTAGTAGAAATTTTATATTTTTTATAATATTTTATTGAGATTTTTTATGATTTTTTGAAGTGGACACATCTTGAGAATTAGATACATGTTTGTGCAAGTAAAATAATTTGCACCAAACTAATCAAAAGTTGAGTTTTTTTTTAAATTGTCAAGAATGAAAGTGTAGAAGAATAATATATAAAAATTGGTCAAGTAGGTGAAAAGTTATTAAAAAATGGTAAATGTATGCCTCTGAGAAGATTACAAACAATGGTAAAATAAATTCAAGATTAATATGTTAGTGTTGTTCAAACTAAAAAAAAGCTATGTGGTTAGACAACTTAGGAGACATGTGAAATTATGGTGGTAATTTTACAAATACCCACTTAATAATGTGTTACATTGATGATGATAAAGTTGAGAAACTATATTGGATGAAAAAAACATGCCAAATAGAGGAAAATGAAGCTCTGAAGCCTTACTATTTCCATCCAAGCCTAATTACAAGTCTTAACACACACACACACACATAAAATCCTATTCACATCTGCGATTAAAAAATGTGATTGGGTTTTTATACAAAAAAAAACATGATTGAGGTTTAAACCATATATGTTTAAAAAAGTCATACATACAAATAGGGTAAGTGCACCAAGATGAGGGACCAAAAAGGGGCCTTAAGTTATCACTTTTTAAAAAAACATAGCAAACCCATGAACATGAATGAGAAAATCAAGATAGTAAAATTCAAAATTTGAAGATTCAAAACAAGAACAAGAGTTGAAATGATTTGAATCTATTTTCCAAATTAGTAATTTGTTTTAAATATTGTGGAGATGAAGGGTCTTTAAAATGGGGAGTACACAAAGTGGTCCTATTTTTTTCAAAAACAAACATAACATAGCATCTAATGTGCTTCCACTAAAATGTCAACTTTTTAAATGTTTTTAAAAAAATCACTCTACTGAGAAGTTAGCTAACACCATGTTTTTGATGGGTAAAAGCACAATTGAGTGTCACCTTTTAGGCTAGCTCAAATCACTCGGCCAAGTTAGATTTGGCTGAGTCTAACTGGGTCGAGTGCACATAGGCACCACGTGGCGCCAAATGGCATCTACATGGCCCAGTAGACTGGGTCGAGTGGTACTCGGCCGAGTAGGACTCGACCGAGTCTAAATGATATTTTTAATATCAAAAAGCATCTCAAGCCCCTCATTTGCACACTATTTGGCTGTTCATGTGGGGCCGACCCCTAGGGGGACTCGGCCTAGTCAGACTCAGCCCAGTCTACCTAGGTGGCATGCCATGTTGGTAGCCAAACCTCCAAAAACACAAAAAAACTAGAATTTTGCACTTATGTTGTTCCTTTCTCTGATCAAAATAGAAAATGTTAAAAAAATAAAAGTACCCTTTTCTAGATCTTGGAAGTATGATTCTAGACATATAAATTTTATATTGTTTCAACTACAAAATGTTAAACAAATTTTCTAAAAACTACATGTAGGTATATTAATCTTTGAGAAGACGTTGATTCAAAAAATATAGAAAAATGCTAACTCAATTCAAAAAAATTTAAAAATCATATACGACACTAGAGGAGAGAGTCATCTTCAAGAATATGTAATTTATTTGGTTTTTGGCATAGTTTTGATAGGGGAAAAGTGACGGGAGAAAAAAACTGTTGATTTCACGTAAGTTTGACTTTGAATACTTATAACGGGTAAACTATAGATCGAAAACACTTCTTTCTATTTTCCTGCACTAGATATACATGTCATCTAAAACATATTCTAAAATTGGAGGGGAAAATAATGTTTTACTTATAATGATTTGACAGGAAGTAAACTCCTTGATTTGTAGTATTTTTCAAGATATAAAAAATAGATCTAAAAAATTAGAAAAATATATTAATTTTTTCTCAAATTAGTTTTTAAAAATTATAGACATAAAATTCATCCTATTTTACACATTTCATCAGTTTACATCATCTTCAAATTCTCAACAGAAATGTGACTTTTATGCCCTTAAAGTTTTTCAACTTTGGTGTTGTTAGCCTCTTCCTTTGTAAAAGGGTGACAACTTATTGTGCTTTTACCCTTATCCTAGATTTTTAGGTTAAGTATTTTTTGTGAATGTATGATTTTTTACTAATTTTTGAAGTGGACACATCTAGAAAAATTGAAATATAAGTGTGCCCTCCCACTAAAATTTTTGAAAACTAATGAAAAAATCATTTTTTTTCTAGATGTGTAGAATGATGTCTAGTTTCTAAAAATGTAATTTATTTTAAAACTTAATAAATAACCAGAAATATATGTACACAATACCACATATTGGTTTTTGATAAAATGGACACACTAACAAAATGGATTAGAGATGAGAAGATTAACAAAATCAAAATCTAAAAAAAAAATATTATATGGTTAGATAGCTAATAGAGAGCTTAACCGATTTGTGGTTTTTTTAAATTTTTGCATTGAAACACAAACAAAACTAACAAAGAGCACAACTAAAAATATACGAATTTATATCATGTTTTCACAAAGAGCATCCAAGCCTCTAGGTTGGATGCCCAAGGAAAATTGAAGCCTAATGCTTGGTATTTCCCAATGCAAACTCTTTCGTGTATGCCATATTTTGTGTGTGCTAAATATAGAACATACATTTTTGGTATTTTGCACATGCCAAATTTGTCATGCACAAAGTATGGTACATGCGAAATGGTTTTCATTGGGAATCTCTCTCTCTCTCTCTCTCTCTCTCTCTCTCTCTCTCTCTCTCTCTCTCTCATCTCTAGGTAACTACCTATCCCTCTACTATATAAGGTACAAGGTTTAGTGTATGTAAATTGTTTAGGGAATAGAGCTTTGGGAATAAGGTTTAGGATAGACGGTATATATATTGTTTAGGTATAGGTTTTTAGGAATAGGATGTAGAATATAGGATTATGATATTGGCATAGGGTTTATGGTATGAGATTAACTGTACAAGGTTTCTAGGGTACATGTAATTGAGGGTATTTACTATGTGTATACTCTCTCTCTCTCTCTCTCTCTCTCTCTCTCTCTCTCTCTCTCTAGGTCTTTACCTAACTTTCTTCCTCTCATTTCCTTTTATTTGCATCCCTACTTACCCCTATATCTATATCCCCCCACTAATTGTTACTCTCATTTTCTCTTATTATCTTCATTATTATCTCATTATTCTCTTATTCTCTTCATTATACTCTTATTTTCTCTTATTATATCTCCCTCCCTCTCCAATTCTCTCTCCATCCCCCCTTACCTAGTCTCTCTCTCTCTCTCTCTCTCTCCAAGTATATATCACCATCCACCTCTCTATATCCCCTCCATATATTGTACCCCTCCTCTTTTATCTATCTATGGCTCTCAAATTTCTCTCCCCTTATAGTACTCTCTCTCTCTCTCTCTCTCTCTCTCTCTCTCTCTCTCTCTCTTTGATTTAGGGTGCAAGATTGATGGTACAAAGTTTAGGGTACATAAGGCCAAGGGTATTTCTTGTGTTGATACTTCTCTCTGTCTCTCCCTCTCCCTCGTTCTCATCTCTCTTATCTCTCTAGGTCAAGCTCCTTTTTCTTCCTCTCTCCCTCTATGTCTCCCCCTCCATCTCTGAATAACCACCTACATTCTCTCTGCCCTTCCAAGTGCCTCACATCTCTTCCCGTCTATCTTGTCTCTTTCGGGGTCTCTTCTATAGAGGTGAAGATTTTGACTGGTAGTGGGGATCTTTGCTATCCAATTTTCATTTTCTCTTTTGTTAGTCCTATGGAGATGGATGCTTCTCCTATAGAGGTGGAGAAGAAGTGCAAGGGAGAAGCGATTTTCTATTATTGGGGGTTGCATTATTTATGTCTTCAATCATTTTCTTCTATAGATCATTCTATTGAGGTGAATGCCTCTTCTATTAAGGTGGAGAGCAGTTTCTTGGGATAAGTGAAGTGTTGTTGTAAGAATTCTTCTGTGATGGAGGTGTAGAAGGGCTACAAGGAAGATGTAGATTGTATTTTTGGGGGGCTATTTGTAGCTCCGAGGTGTTTAGCCCATGGCTTCCTTATGGTGGAGACCTGTATTCTTGGTTATGGGATCCATGTAAAACCCATGTTTCAGGTTAGGGGAGCCTATCAAAACCCTTATAGGGTTGAGAGAGTCTTTCAAAATCCTATATAACTTTGTGGGGCTTTGGCCTCTGAGTGGGGCAACTGAAGCTTTTCTTTGTTAGTTTCTATTTAGCTATCATCTTTTTTATGGTCGGGTGTTGTTAGTTGAAGTTTTTTATTTTGAAACTACCTATTTGAAACTTCTAGATCCCATTAAAATCTAGTTGTAAAGGGTTTAAGGTCCCTTAATAACCTCTTTTTTTACCTTAATAAAAAATAAGAGGTCATACATTCCCCTAAAATGTATAAAAAATAAAAATAAGAAGCAATTTAATCCCTAACGCTCTTTACAATATTTTAACCATTAAACGCTTCACAAATTCATTGCATTTAGTCTAGATATTCAAGCTTGAAACCATTAAATATTCATAGTACTTGAACATGTCTACTAGAAATAGCCTTCCAGTTGTTTTAAGGCGTGGATTTAATACGAGAACTTGGGTGGCTTTGGTAGGTTATAGTGCGTGAAATTTTTTAAGTGGCTTGATTGGTTTTTGAGAGGATTTTCCAAGACAGACCTCAACCTTCAAATTTGATTCTTTGTAGGCCGGTCCAGAATTACGCATGAGCAGAGCTAGTCCTTTTAATTTTCTTTTGCTGAGAGAAGAGGCGCATTGGCAATAGCCATTCACATTGGAGGGAAATAAGTCTGCCCTTAGCCTTTGATTTTGTATTTTTTTAATTGTTTTGCGCCTATGTCTATGTCAGGCTAACTGTCATGAAGACTCTATTTTTTCACCTAAAAATGTTCAATCTCTGAAATGCACCCTTGAGTTAATTTGTAGCTTTTAATATCTTACTGTTGAGCAGTGATATGTTCATGTCTGTTTAAGCCCTCAAAGAGTGTTGTGTTTTCAATGAAAACAAATTCCATGATTTTTGAGCATTTCCTTGATGGCTGATTGATACTGTATCTGTATTTTGTGTTGATGTACAGAGCAGGAGGGGTTAGCTCCATTGCATACATATTGCTATTAGTTTTGGACTGTGTCTTCATGCTGATATTTTCTTTTAGGATAACACAATCCACGGTTAGTATGCTTCACTACTATGGGGGGAATGCATTGTTTCTTCACTTTCATAGGTGCAAGTCTTATTATAAACATAACAGCTTTGGATAAGTCAATTCAATATACAGATGATAGGAAGCATTTTTTTGTAAAGGTAATATCCATATACATTGTGGTTCACACACATACACATGGAAACTAGCTATCTTGTTTCAAAAGTATAGCATTTGGAATAGATCTTTGACATTCCATACTGCAAATTTTCAACCCTTGTCAATCTGCTATCTTCCTATACAATTTGCTTTGTAACATGTAAAACCCTTCTTGCAGAAATCACAGACATATGAGAAGGCACATGGATTTCTCCTGTGGGCATCAATGGGATTTCTACTGCCTATAACAATAATAGTGATTCGGATGTCCAGGGCTGCCAAACAGCAGGGCTCTACAAGAAAACTTGAAGCTTTATTCTATATCCATGTTGGTCTATAGGTAGGAAGCTGAAATCTTGTACCTCTCCTCAATCCCCTGTCCCCAATTTTCCATCTTCTATTCCATATCTTCTAATGTTGATCCATATTGTGCAATCAGAGCATAGCATTCATTCTAGCAACAGCTGGTGCAATTATATCTCTGGTCAATTCTTGTTGTCTGCATGCTTGCTTGCATGGAACTCTAAGTTATCAAGTAGCATTTAA